>CAUYRH010017376.1:0-30736 GCA_963574655.1 Perodicticus potto
GAGAGAACAGCAAGTCATCCCAATTGCAGCTTAGAGGCTGGGAGAAAAACTTGGTAACCGGTTGTCCAGACACCCCCTGTATAGTTATGGATTTGGGAGATAAAAGACCAGGATTAGAGAGAAGTACAGAAAAAGTTGCTCCAGTGTCCAAAAGAAATTTTCTCTCCTGGTGCTCCACTATAAGGCAAACCTGGGCTCTTGAGGGGTGATGACACAAGCTGGAGCCATGAGAATTTGCCCCGGGCACCCTCAGTCCAGTTTGGGCTCCCATGGGATCACTGTATGCTATATTTTAAATTTATGCTTTTTCCCAGTTATAAAAATCTCCTAAAAAGTAAATATAATGAACAATGTAATCTAGACTGAAGTATTCTATTTTTAATGGTTATGATTGGCTTGTAATTAAAACTTTAACATTAAAACAGAAAGCTATTATCAAGACCTGTGAAATCAGGGATGTGTCAAAAGTGGTCTTCACCCCCCAAAATCACCTTTATCTCACATTTTCTCTCTCTCTCTTTTTTTTTTTAATTAAATCATAGGTGGGAACATTAATGCAATCATGGGGTACAATGTGCTGGTTTTATATACAATTTTAAATATTTTCATTGAACTAGTTAACATAGCCTTCATGGCATGTTCTTAATTATTGTGTTCAGACATTTATATTCTGCATTTAGTAAGTTTCACTGGACCCTTCTAAGACGCACTGGAGGTAATATAGATAAACTTACATTGGTGGCAAACTTTAATGGAGTAGAAAGCCTTTACTATGAAATTGTATTTAAAGTGCTCTTATTTTTCTGAGGACAGAAATTCTAAAAATAGTGTGCACTGAAGTCGAGAAATCAAATAAACTGAAAGTTTATTCGAACTGCTTAACCTGATGGTTAGAACATGTTAAGTTAAACTTATATATTGGTTAGCGAGCAATTGCTAATGACAAAAATCATCCAAATTAACAAGTCACTAGACATTTGGGCCTCGAAAATGACCAATTTGTATTTATTAGAAATTGGACAAATTTATATGTTTTATATTATATGTTTCAGTCTACTTTATGTCTCATAACAGTTTTGGAAATCTACCACTGTAACAGAATTTCTTTCTTAGGGGAGCATATGTGGTGGCCCACTATTGTCAACCACCCCTAAACATATATGGGGTGTCCATAAAGTTTTTGTGTGGTTATCGCACATGAACTTTATGGACACCATATATCTCAAAGTCACCACTACCGGGTCAACGTTCTCCAACCTTGGCATGGGGAGGGAGGTGAGGGGGAGAGAGAAAAAAGAATCAGAGCTCACACAGTGGCTCATAATCAACCCTCGCACTTTGGGAGGCTGAGGTGGGAGAGTCCCTTGAACTCGGATGTTTGAGACCAGCCTGAGGAGTGGTGAGCTCCCATTTCTATTAAACATAGAAAAGTTAGCAGGCATGGTGGTGGGCACCTGTAGTCCCACCTACTTGGGAGGGTGAGGAAGGAGGATCTCCTGAACTCAGGAGTTTGAGGTTACTGTGAGCTAGGTTGAAACCAGGGCATGCTAGCCTGGGCAACAGAGTGAGATTTCTATAAATAAATAAGTCAGAAATTCTGTGGAAACTAATTCCCAAAAAGTCTGATTCTGTCTTTAACATTCTTCCTTTAACCTCTATCAAATTGCTCCCCACCCCCACCACACACACGTACACTCATCATTACAAACCAGTACATGAGAATCCCTCTGAAGGAAATCTCAAATGTTCACTCCGTACACAAAAGCTCTTCAAAGACTTTGGCAAGCATAAAATGACATGGAGTATTTGTTAGTTACAGCAAGTTTCATGCATACTCTCAGAGCTATAATTCCAAAGCTCTATGTAAGGTATGAGCATTAAAAAAAATTCTCACAGGTTGCAGGTAACTTCTCCCAGGTTACAGGTAACCAGACCTGTATTTTGAGAAACTCTGGTATAAAGGAATCTTCATTATAAATTATGTGCACAGAGAACAGGTAAGTCAAAGTCTATATTTCTAAGAATTTCAATTTACTTGACAACAGCTCTCCTAGGCCTTTCATCCTCACTGGTTGCCTCCAAGACCAAGAAGAAGTCTCATACAGACGCCATGGCTTCAGGTTTCAGATTGGAACTGTTTCCCTGCAAGACACAAAGACCTGAGTCATTGGAATTTCCTATGCTAGTGTATAGATATATCCTTTACTAGCCTCTTCCTTCCTGAACGATGCAACAGGCATCCTGGCATTCTCCAAAATTCTCCATTATTCAGCTTCCCCAGAGTTGTCTAGATCAAAAGAACCCTGATCCTTTCCTGATACAATCCAGCTCCTACAACTTTGCTTATAATCCTAATGCCCAAGATTCTCAACAGGACGTTTCCAGCTATCTTTCTCTGTACTTCAATGCCCTCACCGCTGAGAACTTGCCTCCACCCCAGCTGTGGGAACACTATCTTTTCTCAGACCACATTTCAGTTGCAAAAACATTTTTCTCTTATTTAACAGAATAGCCAAAAATGATTTTTGAAGTAAAAAGAACAAAATACGGTTTCTGAACAAATCATTTCGTTGTCTTATCTCATAGAATATTACACACCCTACCCACCCACATGCTCATACCCACATTAAAATTTCAAAATGCACTTTCACAGGCGTTAAGCTAAGGAGTCCTATAGTTAGTTTTTAAATGTTTTTAAAATGTATTTTATGTATTTGACAATATGACCTTTTTTTTCACTATTGAACATTGTGTGAATGGGCTATAAAGCCAATTTGAAAAACACAGACAGGGAAAAATAGCCTCTACTAGCTGAATAATACTTTAAGTTCTTGGTCATCAGCCAAATGGTGATAATAAATGTAAATATGACTATAATATTGAGAAAATCCTATGATCATATTTTAAAACTCTTCAAAGCTAAAAGTTGATCACGTGAATGTGGCAGTTTTGGAGTTATTACTGACCTACCCTTAGATTTGTGAACAGTAAATCAGATCACATAATACAGCAACAAATAAAATCAGACAAAATTGAGCTCTTTGTCTTCTTAATATTGGATTATTTCTATAAAATGATTATCCACTTATTTGCGTGAGTCAGAATAGTGCTAGAAAACAGTGAGTCAGTAATATGTATAAGCATATGTCCTATGATATATTTTCATTGTGGAGGAAAGGTGATAGATTACTTGCAGAGTGAACGTTTAGTTGGCAGGCAATGTGCTATACCTTGAGATAAAGAGATGAATTACGGCAGTTGCTGCTCTCCCTTTTATTAGCTCCAACTGTAAGAGAGTGAAAATTAGAATAATATAGTGTTGTCAGTACTACAGTAGCTATCAGAGAAGGGCAGTGGGGAATCACAGATCATTATAATCTATAAAAAAACTCTTCTTTATGGCTTTACAAAATTAAATTAAATCAAATTTTCCTTCCAAGCATTTTTCTTTTGAGGCATTAACTTACTTATTTTCATTTACATTTACTGCCAGTTGGATAATGAATGAATAGTATGTGCAAACCTACCATAGGAATTTGGGGTGGTTGATATAAAAAAAAAAAAAAGCTGACATTGGAATAGAAAAAATGGAAATTGTATTTATGGGTCACAATCGTTAAGACCTATGCCACAGAAAATAGACTGAATTTATTTATGGTATCTTTGCCAAATCATTTGGTAAGTCAGTGATACAATTTTGTGTGGTCATTATGAGAAAACTTTGTGTCTTTAAAATATCAAGAAGCATTGACTAGATTTCATGAATTATACCATGCAATAGAAGAGATATGAACATTGTAGGCATCCTAAATAAACAGAGTGGAAAAATACCTTGGCATTTGAAATAAGCACAGGAAACAATTTAGCAATATGGTAAATTAACTTTCCAAGGAAGAAGGTAATTTGATAAGTTGTCCTATCACAGGGCCATGCTGAGCCTATGACTTCCCGATGACTGGGGAGATTTTAATTAATTGAAACTAGGGAGGGAGTGAGGCAATGGACACTTTCTGTTTATAAGGGGAAGCCACTAGATGAGAAGCATTCAGGGGCCTTTGGCCACCTGAGATTAAACCAGAGATTAGTTGAATAAGCATGGCTGAGTCTCCGTGATGAGGCCCATTAACTAATCATGAGCAAAGTGTAACAGCAAGTACAAACTATCAAACCATTTCAGAGGTAGTCTAATGAATGCTACTAGACTAGGAACAGCACAGTTCTGCAAGTTTTCAGTAATTTGAAGCATAGGTGAATCACTAAGATTAATTATTTGAAATTATTAGTAGCTGTTAGTGCAGAGTATTTCTCCAAGTGTGGCCTGAGAACAAACAGCCATCTCTTTCTTGTCCTTGACTGAGCTCAGCCCTACAACTGAGCTCTCACACAGCATCCACCTTCTGGCTGGGCACTTAACAAAGGGCACCCGTAGTTTTATGTATATGGAAGTTTGTGAAATATCGGTGAATAGTATGGTCTTTGGTAGAAGGAATCCTCATACTGAATTCTTTGATTTATTTTAAAGTTTGCTGCTTTTATTTTTATACCTTGCAGAAAGTTACTCTATTTATACAGTTTGGCTACAAAATGTCTGTATTTTGGAAAAAGAACTATTGTAGTAGATTCCTCTAGTTGCTTACCAAATTCATATTAATTCCTTGCTGATAGAGTTTGTCTCCTTTTTTTTAAGACACAGAGTGCCCCTCGGTAGAGTGCTGTGGCATCACAGCTCACAGTAACCGCCAGCCTCAGCCTCCCGAGTTTCTGGGACCATAGGTGCCCACCACAATGCCCAGCTATTTTTTGTTGCGGTTTGCTGTGCATTTATGCTGCCACCCTCGGTATATGGGGCTGATGCCCTACCCACTGAGCCACAGGCGCTGCCCGAGTTCACCTCCTTTTTTAAAGGCTGAAAATGCAGAAATTCATTCTTTTCTCTACCTCAGATTGGTTTTGTAAAGGGAAATTGAGAATTCTCTTGGAAGGTTTCTTCTACGATACAAAGCTGTAACATAGGGAAAAAACCCTCTTTCCTTCCTTGAGAGAGAGAGAGACTGTGTGTGTGTGTAACTTTCAGTGTCTGAGGCTTTGGTTTTTACTCATGGACGTTAAGTGAATGTTAAGAGAAAGCCAGACCAAGGAGCCCGGTGTCATTGAATCAGAGCCACCTACTCTGAATTTCTTGTTACACCGTATGTTAAACTTCCATTGTTTAAGCCACTTTTAATTAGAAATGTGTAACTTTCAAGTGAAAGTATCCGAAATGACCCAATTTATATTCAACTTATTTATCTCAGATTACAAAGGAGAGATTGCCCGGTCAGCAGTCTGAATCAAATTTTAACTTTCTGTTGTGTAACTACTTCCAACAATAAAAAAATAAACACAACAAAATTATATAACCTTACAATATTACTCCTATTTTAAAGAACTAATCAGGTACCATGACTATAGATATATAAGAGGACAAAATCTTTTTAGATCTTCATAGTAATAGACAAATTAAAAATTGAATTGTGTTGTTACAGATTGTGTTCAGAGAATAATCCAAGCTTAATCCTCACCATAAAACAAGTAATGCTTCTCTTTTATTTTCTCATTCTCTCCTTGCATCCTAACACATATTGGTATGTTAACAGATGTCTTCCTTTAAGGGTAATAGGCAAAATGTTAACACAGGATAAATTATAGAAGAGTGTGTTCCTTTCATTCACTAATTTACTTCACAGAAGAACTAGATATATTAAAGTTTCTTATCACTAATTAGCTTTGTACTTCACAGTTTTTATTTTTTTGGTGTTGTTTCTGTTTTCTTTGCATGTGGGTTTATTATTTTTTTTATTCTGTTTGTCATTTCAATTAATCACAATGTTTACACACATGCACCTCTCCTATGCAACTCAGATCTTAAAATAACTATTCCTGGATATTATGTTAGATCATAAGGCCAAATCATCTTCAGTAGGATTCTGGTCATTCCTGTAACCAACGCCAGTCTTCACAATTTATTTATTTATTTTTGTCTATCACATGCCATGTAGTTTTAATGCACTTTAATTTTATTCAATTAAAAACTTTAACAACTCTACTTTGCCCAAGCAAAACTTTACATGTGCATTATGCCATTTTCTTTAGGAGCCCAATAAATAGAAACATTAAATTTCAATGTAAAAATTTTAGAAACACCTTAAAAATGTTTAACCAGTTATACTTTGCATCTCTTTTGTTTCTAATCACTGAGCCCATGAAATTCAAAGCCATACACATCCTTGCACTACTAATGATCACAAGATTGAACCTTTTAAAAAATATTCTTGGTCAAAGCTTTGGAATCCAGTAAAAATTAGGAAACGAGTGGGATGCAGAATACACTGAGCACAAACTACAACACAAAACATGTTCAATCTTCTGTCCAGAAACAGGGGTGGCAGTCAAAAAGTAGAAAGTGGACAGGGAGAACGAGCAAGTATATTCTGGCTTTGTTACACGAGCACAAAACCAAATTCCTTTGGAAAAAGAAGGACTTTTCAGAGGACTTCCAGACCAGCGAGGTAGAGTCCAAAAGGGCGAACATGGATCTCCCCTGTAGTACTGGAGGCGTCTCAATCTGGGGTCAGGAACTGCAGGGAGCTCCCCGCCGGCCCGGCTGTCCCCTGCTCTGCAGACCCGGTACGCGGGCCCGGGACTCCCGGACGGTGGGTTCGTTTCAGCGATGTTGAATTGTATAAATAGCTGTACACCTTTTTTTTTGTTGACTATGCATCTTAATGTTATGACATGAGACTGTCCTCATTAAATCATCCGCGAAGGAATGATCTGTAACGTCTCCTCGGTATTTCGGCCTGTATGTGTGTGTGTGCGCGTCTTCGGTTCGCCCACGTACTTTGTCATACAGCTTACTTTATTTTTTTAATTTAGGGATTTGAAATGTGTCTTTTTGATTTTATTCTGGTGGTGGTTCCAAGAACAAGCAGCGCTTGTGTCTGAACTTATTTTTCTTTTACTATTTAGGGTTAAGAATGAAATTGGGTCTGTTCATCTCTGTTCATCCAAACCCCGACTGTGTGACATGTTACCCCAACAGATTTTTTTAGGGAGTCTGACAACCGATGCTTATTTACTCATTTTGTGACAGAATCTTGGATTTAGGCGGATTTTCCTTTACAGGACCGTCAATGATTTTTTTCCTCATTTGCAAGGTTTTTATAAATATTCTAATAACCATTCTAATCCATGTTTAAATGATTTTGTTATGCGGTACTAAGACTACTTTAATATCGCATCTCGTCTGTTCTTTTTTTATCTCTGTTGGTTGATTTAACAACATGCAAACCAAGAGCACCCCAGGGAGGCCCTTTGTTTTTTCACGCCTAGGAAGTCCCTTTTTATTTTGTGAATGAGACAAACCAGACCAAGTGAAATTTGTGGGATTGTGATAGTTTTCAACCAAAAGGGGAAAAGACGCCTTATAAACTTCTGCTAAATTTTATCTGAAATGTTTTAACATTTTTTCATGTGTAAGAAATCTCATTTGTTTTTATTGTACAAGCTGAACTACTTTTTTCTTCTTCTTGAATGATCTCTTTTGTATTTATTTTTGCTCAGTACACTTAGTTCTTAATTCAGCTCAAGACATTTTATGTAGTTTTTTCCCCCATAATCTAAATGTGTTTATTAGAGTAGTAGCATGCATTTTTTTCCCAAAGTCTCAAAAAATAGACAACTAATATTTATACATAAAATAGAAAATAATATCAAAAAACAGGTCATTCCAACAAAAAATAGACAACTAATATTTATACATAAAATAGAAAATAATGTCAAAAAACAGGTCATGCCAAATCTTATAGACAACAGAAAAAGAAGAAATATTCCAAATTCATTCTACTTTTGATATACCTGATCTTAAAATTGGAAAAAATATATTATTACAAACAGGTATTACAAGCATATTTCACTTATAAATGAGGATGCAATATCCTAAACAACATATTAACAAGTTGAATTAAAAATTATTGTTCACATAATGTACTTTGGTCAAAATTAAATCCAACTTAGGTGAGAATTAGTCACTATTTTCTTTTCTTTGAATCTTTGGGAAAAAGTATAAATTATTAGCCGCAAAGGTTCTGCTTTAGTCTGGGGCAGGACCAAGGGGTATTTTCTGAAAGACCCTCTAGGTGAGTTTAATGAACAGCTGCAGTTGAGAATCATTGTGTCGCCCCTTCTGCAAAGCCAGTACCTGGCTGGATGGGTTGGGTAGCACAGACTGCAAAAGACTCTAGAGCTTCCTTACTCCTCAAGCCTAAGTTTGTAGCCATGCCTTGGGCCAAGCCTGCAGATGTGATTGTTAGATTGGAAACAACTTTAGAAAACTGGCTCAATTTCAGACTAAAGCAATGAAGTGGAGGAGTTCCAGGTTGTGTTGGTTGTTTTTATCAGAGAAATCTAGGGGGAAAAAATCAGACACTATAAGATGTCATTCTGTTCATAAAACTCCATAGTCATCAAAACATCCATAATCGGTGCACCAGACTTACTATGGAAGACAATAGGTAAATCAGCAAGACATATGATGTTATTAACAATATTGCATCACTCAGACTCATGCAGGAAATATCAATTATTTTCATAGTTAATTATAAACCAAACCAAAGGGACATGGCATAACCCAAGAACAGCAATACTCACGGTGATAATAAAAACACATATACCGGGCGGCGCCTGTGGCTCAAAGGAGTAGGGCACCAGCCCCATATGCCAGAGGTGGTGGGTTCAAACCCAGCCCTGGCCAAAAACTGCAAAAAAAAAAAAAAAAAAACCACATATAACCCAGGTGAAAATTAAATAAATGCTAGGAAGATTTCCTTTATCTTTTAAATTTGTTTTGTTATAAAATAAAACATATAGAAAATGCTACCAAAGAAATAAGTAATTTCTCCTTATAATTAGCAAATATATCAAGAAATAACATTTTACCAGCAAACCAGTCTTTGTTGCCCAACACAACCACAACTACTTCCCTCCTTACAAAAGAAACTGCGAGCCTGCTTTTAATAGTGATCACTTCTTAGCTTTATTCTGCAGCCTTACCACTCTGATGGGTCTTCTTAGGCAAACGGTGCAGTGTTACTGAGACAAATAATACCTAAACTTTGATATGTCAAATATCAATGTTCAGCTTCCCTCTCTATCCCGCTCATTTGCTTACAATCTACCTCTTGAAGAACATGAGCCAATTGATCTTAAAATTTCCCATAAACTCAATTTTATTGATTGAAAAGTCATGGTACAGTTCATCATGATGGCGTGTCCTCTGTGTCCCTACTGACAACTGGCAGTTGAACCCAGGCACTTGGTTAGCCTCAGATTCCATTTGATAAGACTATCGATGAGATGAGACATTTTTAGAAAAAATATTATTTCTAGTTGTCTCTCTTTTCATGATGTGCAGATATATTAAGAATCAGAAAAAATGATATTTCCTTATACTATCAGTTATAGTTTATTAGCTTGGAACCTCTATAAAGAATTTTTTCTTCATTTATTCCTTACTTAAAGTTCAAATAATGAAAAGAAACACATCTTACATTTCCTCTTTTGTTTAATTACATTGAAGATAAATTGTTTCACTATCTTTCTCCATATGTCAACAATTATTTCATATGATGATGATGAAGTACAGTGAAACATATTTTCTAGATTTATCCATTTAATCTTCTTTAATTAAAGCTCATGCTGTCCCATTTTTGGCCAATTTGAAGCTTATTCAAACTTGATTTGAGTCTTTTCAACATGCCCTTAGTTGTTTTAGACTTGTATTAGCTTGCTATTGCAGAATAACAAATACGATAGATTTCAGGACTTAAAATAACACCCGCTTATTAATCTCACAGTTCTGTAGTTCAAATATTCAGCACTGTATGACCAGGTTCTCTTCTTAGAGATTTACAATGCTGGAATCAAAGTGCTGCATCAATCATGTTCTTACCTGGCGGCTCTCGGTATGAATCTGCTTTAAGATTATTCAAATTGTTGACAGATCCTATTGCTTCAGGTTGTAGATCTGAGGTCCCCATTTTCTCTTTGGCTTTTAAACACAGACAACATATACAGTAAAACTGTGGTATAGAAGATAAAACGTAGGGGCCTGCACAGGGGATGTACCATGAATGGAGCTTGCAGGACTGGAAGCTGCTCTGGGTGGTCAGTAAATGAGTTGTGCGTGCATGTGACGGCCTAGGACATTACTGGGCACTCCTATAGGCAGGGGTTAAAAACACGCTGCACCTAGTCAACTCTAAGTTTATCAAAAAATTTTCTTTCTTCAATAATAAACTGAGCTGGGCTCAGCACCTGTGGCTCAATGGGCTAAGGCACCAGCCACGTACACCCGAATCCAGCCTGGGCCCACCAAACAACAATGACGACTGCAACCAAAAAATGGCCGGGCGTTGTGGCGGGCACCTGTAGTCCCAGCTACTTGGGAGGCGGAGGCAAGAGACTTGCTTGAGCCCAGGAATTGGAAGTTGCTGTGAGCTGTGATGCCACAGCACTCTATCCAGGGTGACAGCTTGAGGCTCTGTCTCAAAAAATAAAAATAAAAAAAAATAATAAACTGAGCTGGCTTGGTGCCTGTAGCTCAGTGGCTAGAACGCCAGTCACATACACTGGTGCTGGTGGGTTCAAATCCAGCCTGGGCCTGCCAAACAACAATGATAGCTGCAACAAAAAAATAGCCAGGGGTTATGGTAGGCGCCTGTAGTCCCAGCTACTTGGGAGGCTTAAGCCCAAAAGTTTGAGGTTGCTGTGAGCTGTGACGCCACAGCACTCTACTGAGGGTGACATAGTGAGACTCTGCTCAAAATAATAATAATAATAATGATGATGATGATGATAATAATACACTGAGCCAACTGTAACATTTTTATTTCATGAGCTTTTTAATGTTTAAATTTTGACCCTTTTGTAATAACACATAAAACACAAACTCATCATAGAGCTGTATGAGAATATTTTTTTCTGTATTCTAAAAAAATTTTCGTATTTTTAAAATTTTTTTATTTACTTTTTTTACTTTTTAAGCTATTTTGTTAAAAAGTAAGACACAAACTCACATTAGCTTAGGCCTACACAGTCAAGATCACTGTCTTCCACCTCTGCACCTTTTTCCACAGGAAGGTCTTCAGGGGCACAACAGTAATAGCATGGAGCTGCTATGCCTTTGATGGTAACAGTAATATCATGGAGCCTCTACGCCTATGATGGTAATAGCAATATCACAGAGCAGTTATGCCTATGATGGTAACAGTAATATCACGGAGCAGGTATGCCTATGATGGTAACAGTAACATCACAGAGCCCCTAGCCTGTGATGGTAACAGTAATATCATGAAGCTGCTACGCCTATGATAACAGTAATATCATGGAGCCGCTACGCCTATGATGGTAACAGCAATATCTTGGAGCCGCTATGCCTATGATGGCAACAGCAATATCACGGCCGTTATGCCTATGATGGTAACAGTAATATCATGGAGCCACTACATCTATGATGGTAACAGTAATATCATGGAGCTGTTACCCCTATGATGGCATAAAGGAAGCTACTGCTTTGAGGTACACCATCACCTCAAATATGAGTAATGTGTTGTACTATGACATTGTATCCGGTACAATGATAGGAAATTTTCAGCTGTCATATGTGCAGTTCAACAATGACCAAAACGTCATTAGCAGGGCATGACTCGTGTGTATGTATTTATGAACACATACACTTATGTATATATACACATGTACAAACACACACATACACTATATGTACTTTCATTTGGTTCCTTTTACTATTTCATTTCATAGATTTACAATATTTCAATCTTTATACATAATTGATGAAGGCATTCTTTGTTTTTGCTTAATTTTATTTTCTCTTTTCTAGTTTTAGTTTTAATGACATTTTAAAAACTCCTAAATATTTTCTGAATTTTGACAGCTCATTTCCATTTTTAAAAAGTAGTTGTAATTTATACTTTTTCTTATGTCTTTTATCATGTTGCTAATACCTTGCAGCTAATTTTATTCTGCTTGTAGCCATATTTTCTGTGTTTTCATTATCTGAAGGAATGTTATCCTTTTATGAATTCTATTTTTTCTTAGTATAACTATGATAGAATTAGATCTCAAAATGTTTTTCTTAGTTTTTCCTGAAATTTTAGAAGCAGGTTTGGTTTCCATACAGCATTTCCAGCTTTACTGCATTTTTCTTTCCTTTTGTGTTCACATCATGTTATGGGATGGCTTTCTTTCGGAAATTTCCTAGTTCTTTCCCCTTCTTTTTCTCACTTTTACCCTGCTATATACATGCATACACACACACACACATCTATACATACACAGACACATATAGATAGATATAACTCATTGTGAGTTGTGTCACTGGTAAACTGTATATATTTTGAATCATATTAAAATGGATCAAATTTGGTAAGTCAAGCATATCAAATTCACAAAGACATTATTCTTCCTTTCTTATTCTATTGTGTATGTATATGCCTACTAAATCTAAACTTGGGCATGTTTGGTTATTCTGCTTTTGAATCGCATCTGGGGTTTCAAAAGGGTCAGACTCAGCTCAAGTTTCTTATTGAATACACAACAAAATGGTCCCTTCACTTACTCCAAAAACAGGGGGCCATGTTTGTTTTGTTCAATATTGTTTATCCTGCTGTTAGAATAGCGCCTGACTTAGAAGTCAACATAAGGACTCAGTAAATATCTGTGAAAGGAAGAATGAGCTGATACAGGAAAGTACACTATTGCACCAGTATTTCCATCACATCAGCCTTACTCGGCATAACAGCTGAATTGAGTTGACAGATAACTGAATCCATAATTACACAGATAAATTTTATTTTTTCATTAGTAATGAAGCCACTTCGACCTATTTCTACTTTTGGTGTCTTTCAAATGGAGCCTTAGATTAGGTGAGCTCGGCTGTTTTAGGCATATTCATTCAACATTATGTTGGGGGCTGGTACTAAAGAGTAAAAAAAAAGACAGAATTCTTGCCGTTTATAATGTAATGGGAAAACATGTGGTATATATTTTGGTGGCATGAGTACATTGTATGTAGGGTGTCATGAAAGGATTATCAATAGTTTCTACTTTGGAGAGAACTGGAGTTGGGTTAAAGAGGTCATTTGAAGTTGTTGTTTATGCTGAAGACTAAAACAATGTATATGGCTAAAAAGAACCTCTTTGGTAACTCTTTGGTATTTATATTTGATTCTTTGTCTGCATTTACTGAAGTTGATTAACCTACTGTCTAATTAGCTAGACATTCCATTATATGAGTAAGTGATGGTATGCCTAGCAATGCTATTTATTTGACAGCAATGCTATTTATTTATACTTTTTATAAATACATGCCATTTTAGTCTTAAATACATTAATCTGTTGTAATTCCAAATAAATAAATAATAAATAAATAACTATGCAGATATTGACCAGCTGAAAAAGATGTGGGACTGTGGGAAATGTTCTGGGGGAAAGATCTAGAGAAAGCCTTGTAGGTAAAACAAACATGCCAAGTTTAGTGGAAATGCTAAGACTTAATCTTGGTTTTCAAATGTAACCTGAATTCATTTAGAATGTTTACAACCGTCACTGTAATTAAAGGTGAAATACTATGTTTCGGGGGTGTTCTTTTTGTTTTTCAACTTGTTTGCTGTTGGTGAAAACAGTTGGATTTTTTATGGAGGCTTTGGTTGGCTGATAATAGACTAAAAGATTCGAATTGAAGCTATGGCCTTCAGAGGTACTGGATAGAAATTTGTGTAATTTCTGTTTTTGTCACCAGCACCCCACATAAGTCCTGGATGCCCCAGACCTCTTTATTGTTCCTCACAAGCCCGGGGTTTATTGAACTTGCTTCAAAACACCCCAGATACCATGGTATTAAGTGCAGCAGGAGAAAGCAACTTTAAAGGAATTTATGCAATGTTTGAATGACTCTCAGTTCAATGTGCTATTTAAACATCTGCACTTTTCCAAGAGAATTTGTTTGCCTAAAATGAATGAATCTTTATCATTACTTTTCAGCAAAGATTTCTGCAGTCCATACTTTGCTGTTCTTTAAAAATTACATTATGTAGAAATGTTAGTACAAAAGGATCTTTGTGCCCCAAACTTCCGAAAGCTTATTTCCATTCTTCTTTGAAGCAACTCTCAGCCATAGCTCTAACTTTTAATAGCTTGATTAAAATTATGGATGCCATCTTCCTCTTCCTTCTTCCTTGGGAACTAGGCAGTGTGTGCAGCATTACTAAAAGTTAAGCTACTGTCTCATTCTGGCATGACTAAATTAGCTGATTTATTAAAATATTAACTGTTTTAAAGATGAAACGAGTATGTATGCTTTACATTTTGAATTCTCATGGAAAATTTGAATGCAAGTAGAGTTACACTAAGTACAGATTAAACACAGCTGTCCAGATGTCTGAATTATCAAAAGACTCCATAAGTAAGCAGTTCTTTAGGAAAATGAGCTCTTTTGTTTAATTTCTGTAGCAGAGCCCACATTTATTCATATAGGAAAATTCCATTCCACAAATAGAATATGAGTAGAAACTAAGGAACTTTTTAATATGTGGATCACTTTCTTTTCAGTCTAGAAGAAATAATCAATGTCCAAAGGACTAGTGGAAATGATTGCAAAAGACATTAATTTACATATTTTTCTTGGTGTTGATCTGAATTCCCTTTTAAAAGCCCCTGTTAGTCCTAAAATTTCCCCTGGTTTTTCCTTCAGAGTTTTAGACTACTAAAGCATTTTTCTGTAAAACTGTATGTTAAGATTATAACATTTTATTGTTTATTACAATGTCAGCAGTTTTATTTATTTAATCATGATTTTTTTTTTGTTACTTTATCGGAAAAGAGAAACTAAAGAAAAATGCTATGCTCATTCCCTGGTTCCATGGTCAAACATTTTTCATAATATGAGGTCTCTGTTGCTCCTTGAGTGTACTCACTAAAAACTTACTAATTTGGGAGTGCTACCCTCCTCCATCCAAATCTTTGAGGGAGGTTAAATCCAACTGGATTCTTATATCAGCATCTGAGAAATTTGTGACTAAAATAGCAACATCTAGAAAAGAAAATTATGTTTCACACAGTCCCTGAATTCAATAACATTTAGCAGGAATAATTTATACAATATTAAAAAGGAAAATTTTTTCCTATAGAATTCAAAACCTTTCTGTCTTTTCTGAATGTGTTTTCCAGACAAAAGTTCTAAGCAGTCCAAAGGCCATGATGCCAATTATTGAATTTTGTGTTCAATGTATAGATAATGGAAATTCTTCTATTTCATAAAGCAATCTGTCTGTTTATTTGATAGCTATGTCCTAATTATAAATAATGTGTTGAACATACAAAGAGTAATTTCTTAGCTTGTTTATATATGAGAACTTTTGAGAAACTATTATCTGTGATGTCAAAAGGTAATTTTTTTAAATATCTATAAACTTTACTCTGGGAGACTCTAAATATTTAAGAGTATCATGTAACCTCTAGCTTGCCTTTGCATTAACCTAACATTTTAGTGCAAACAGGTTATAACTTTCTAAAGACTATTTTTAACATTGAATAACTCAAGAGTTATTAAATTTAATTTTTAACTTCAAAGTTTTATGTAGAATAGCATAAAACACCAAGATACCATGTCTGTTCCTCACTGCCCACTGATTTTTTATAGTACCTCTAAATTACAAGCCTAACTAAGCAAAGCATCGTATTACAGCGTGCAGGTGTTTTGCTCTCGAAAGCAATTACTTCATTTGCCACAAGATGGCGCTGCACGCAGTTCTATACGGGTTATTTCTTAGGAAAGTAACTGCGACGTTCAGGGGAAAGGAAAAATAGCTATCTGAACTCAAAGTTTGTGTCGCAAGAAATAGAGAATTAAAATTCATTCTTCAGAATAACTGTCATGTGGACTAGGCAAGAGAAAGAAGAAATATACTCTAATAGATCCTGCTCCAATAAATCTTTTCACTCCACTTTTGGATAGAACAGAAACACTATGGCCAAGAATGGAAAGAAAGGATGACAATTTACAGTATTAAAGTGGTGGTGGTGAGCAATGACACCTGCTTTAAACATGTGAAAAATCCCTTACCCCCCTTTCTTCCTCACCAGACATAAAAAAGTACTGAGTCAGACTTGTCAATGGCACAGGGTAACATAACAT
The DNA here is from genome assembly GCA_963574655.1 of Perodicticus potto. Lineage (NCBI taxonomy): Eukaryota > Metazoa > Chordata > Mammalia > Primates > Lorisidae > Perodicticus > Perodicticus potto. Next base: position 16,250 of record CAUYRH010017376.1, read on the forward strand.
TTTAGATCTGTAAAGGTAAGCCAGAGAAGGGGAAAAACACAGCTCTCTGGTTTATGTCACACTCACAGTGAATTTTTCGCAGACTGAATATCACTTTTCTGCTTAAAGATACTTAGCATCTTTCCAGTGAACTCAGATTTAAGCCCAGGCTCCTGAAGTTACTCAAAGGACCAGATTATGAACTGTGTTTTCCAGATTTGTCATGACAGAATGTGCTGATGACAGGAGGGGATAAATGAATGATGTTATTAAATCCAGCGGGCCTTTTTCTTTCTTATCTAGATTTTCCCAACGGAGGACGTGGTGCACTGATGAACTATAAGCACGGCAGTTCATCTCTGCCTCTGCTCTGGCCGAGGGTGCTCCCCGCACATCTCAACCTCTGCCACTTTGCTTTTAATGACTTGTGCTCTCATTCCCTGTGTGAAATCCTCTGTGGCTTTTCAGGACCTAACATGAATGAACCGTGTTTATTTTTATCGTATCTGCACATACTACTTCCTATTTCTGAAATACTTGTCCCATGCACCACATAGTTTCTTTTCAACCTTCATATCTTATTTCTGATCTTAAATACCCAGGCTACCCAATCTGAAGTAGGTTATTCCATTTCATAGCATCCAATTGTTTTCCTTTTATTTCTGTTATTGTAACTATATGCACGAATGATGTATAAGACCCACACTTCAAATACATTTGAGAAAGGCATATCGGGGCCCCTTAAGAAATCCACACTGTTCATTAGCCTGATATATTCTGGCCAGTCCTATTCTAAAGAAATCCACTGAAATTTATTTAATAGCAAACTCCACAAATTATTTTTCAGTATTAACATTTCAGAAAGGTATGTGGAAAACCCTTTAGAAGACATTCCTTCCATCCATCCAAGCTCTGCATTTTATGGAAGAGGAAACAAGCTCAGGATTGTGATTGAGTGTGCCACAAATTCAGTTAGCAACATTTAAGGGCTACCTTTTAAAATTTTTCTTTAAATCTCCAATTAATACAAGGGTACATATGAGTAGGTTGCATTGTTTGCATGTGTAGAAAAGGTCTGAGTTGTATTTAAGTCCTTCACCCAGGAGGTGTGCCATATACCCCTACATTGTACCCATCAAGTGGGAGCTTACTCAGCCCCTTCCTCCTTCTCACCTTCTTCAATTGTCATTCATCTACTACTTTCAAATTAGCATTGGATACATAGGACATTTGCACTAAATGTTTATAACACCTCAGGTCACAGGTGCAAAGATGTGGAAACAACATAAATGCCCATCAACCCAGGAATATATAAATAAACTCTGATATATATATATACACACACACACACACACACACACCATGGAATACTATTCAGCTGTGAATAAACTAATTGACCATTTACATCTTTTGTAAATTTTACCTGATAAACATTCTTCTTAGTAAAGTATCACAAGACTAAAATAACAAGGTCTGTCTTTGATGGTTGCAATCATACTGACAGTGGATCTATTTCCACAGAGAGATTGAACTCACTCATAATTTTACTTTTTATTAAGTCCGACTTACTGTATTTGAACTGTTTTTATCAATCTTTATTTTAGTAGCTCTTTTATAAAATCATCACAGACATAATTATTAGAATATAAAAATACTTACTTGGAAATATGCTTCTCATTAATAACCCCCCTTCCCAAACTATTATTCATTAATCATTATCCCAGGTGTGGATCAAAATTTAGAGTTTCTAATGTAAACTCTTAAAGGAAAAGGGGTTGTGTTAGCTGTTTTGTATCCCTCAAATTTATGCAGGATGCCACAAGAAATAAATTCTAGGGCATATAAATATGAAGAGTATTTCTCCAAAGGGAGTCAAGGTCTAAAGAGGAGTTTGTTATAAATACAAGCGGTTATGCCAGATGGTGATGCTATAACAGATAAAGATTGGTTATGAGGAAGGTTCTGGGATTGTTTTCCAAAAGTGGCAATATGTGAGTTATATAGGACAAAAAAGTAGGGTTTCGCCATGTGGAGAGGAAGGCACAAGGCAGAGGTGGCACCATGACACCACTGTTCTGCTTCTCAGCTGAATGCTCCCTGCTGGCTGACTGCTGCTAACCTTTAGGGCTGGCGTTCACTCCCTGAGAGAAGGCTTCTGGGCCCCTACAGCCAAACCCGTACCCAAGCTGTGGTTTCCAACCGTACCTTCTATTTCAATGTCATAGGACTCCAGTTTAATATCGTGTGTAAAATATTGTAATTATTTTCTATTAATATTTTTTACTAGACTGTAGTAACCATAAGTGGCAGACATTGTATTTTGCTCACTGATGTATCTTTAGCATCGAGCAAGTGTCTTGTAAAGAGTAAGTTCTTAAAACGCTCAAAAAATTGACCATATGAGAAAGCAGAAAAATAGGCGAGTTGCCTACTGTCGGTTAGAGAGTGACCGAAGATGAAAAATTGCAAGAGAGAAGAAGGATTTTGAAGAGTTAGAACTGTATTTATTACAAAGAGAAAATGCTTTCTATTCATATTAAAGAGAATGGAACAAATCAACCAAGGGAATGTACAAAAGTATCATAGTCAAAACCTTGAGTATAATTTTTTGACTCCGTAATGAACCTTCCACAATAAAATCAATGAACCTCATGAAACATACTATCTAGATAAATAGATTTCATATATGTGTGTTTATATATTCCCATGTGAGTCAAATATAGTTCTATTATTTATATAGTTATAAAATATAGCTATTAACAATATAGTCATTATCAAATTAATTTCTTAATCTGAGACGTTTTTACGGTAGTTGGTTTTTAGTCTATCCCAGAGAAAACTAGAAATCTAGGTATCATTAATTTTTACCTTTTCTAGACTAACCTGAATTATTAGGTTAATAGTTGATTATTTCCAAGTGGTTTACAAAGTAAAATTATTTAATACCGTAGATCTGTGTGGTCTGATGTGGTAGCCACTAGCTATCAGAGCCCATTGAAATTTTAGCTCCTATTGCTAAACTCACCATGTGTCCGTGCTTCTCGCCACATTTCCAGTGTTCCTTTGATCATTGCAGAGAATTCTATTAAACAGTGCTGTAGCTTAAAGAGTAATAACCCCGAAAAACCCCAAAACTTTTTTGCAGCGTTATATATTTTTCAAAATGCTTTTTCTTGTGATATCTTACATGATTCTGAGAATGAGTTTTTGAAGTGAAGTGTGCAGGAAATATCATCATCACCATTGCTAAGATTAGAGAACCGGGGAGAGAGCTCAGCTGACTCACCCACTTCACACTGGTAGCAGCACCAAGGCTTAAATAGAATAATTTGATTCACCTACAGACACCTTCCCTGGATGAGAGATACTAAAAAACAAAAATTACAAAAAATACTTTGGTCATGAAATCTGGAAAAATCTCGAAGAAAAACCTAAAACAATGAGGAAAACGTGGGATGAATTTTCAGCATCGCTGAAATCATCTCTCCTGTGATTTTGTGTGACAATTTCTTAGCAACATAGTGTAGAACTGCATGACAAGATAAAATGGAAGGATAAATATATGCATTTTAATCAACCGGAAGGAAATGTGGCTAGCACAGCAATCTTTAGCAAATAACATAGAGTAAAGAGCTCAAAATCCCCTCGTCATCCCCTGCAAGGCTCTTTATCTGATTGGCTGTAATGAGTGGCTAATTTGCAGTGAGGAGCCACAGCAGCCTCCTAGCAACACCCTCCAAGTCTAGCGTTTCACAATCTCGCAGGCAGCCAAGCAGCCCTGCCATTTCATAGTTCTCTACCCTACTGTTTTTTATATGTTTATTATACAAACACATGAGAAGAAATAAAATGGGAAACATACCTACGTGTTCTATTTGTGAAGATCCACTCTACAATGCAGATTAACAGAAGAAATACGTTTAACAAGGAAAACAGATTGTACAACCTTCCATTTCAGATTGAAAGCTGTAAATCACATAAAATCCATGGCCTGGAGTGCAATATGTTACTCATAAAATTTCAATTTGTGTAAGTGGCTGTTGTTCCTGGTTACACATCAGACAAAAGCAGTGATGCGGTTTCCGTAGGAAACACTTTCACCACATCCACCACATTCACTGGACGTGTGGCCTGCAAAGACTTTGAGTGAGGTCTTCAGGATGTCCATTTGGGAGTGCAAAGGACAGCATCCCAGTGCTGAGATTAAAAGGAATATTCCACCTGCTGTCTATAAGGTTTACTATAGCAGGGTAAAATTTAATGAAGTAGGGCGAAACTGTGAGGTACTTTATGAGCAGTTATAAACATCTGTTGAATGAATAAGCACTTATTTGGGGAAGATATCTTCTCACTTTTAGGTTCTGTCTTTGTGATCCATTAGTTTATTATGCATCACAGTTGAAAAATTGATTGGTAAATGAAATTTAATGGATTATATGCTGATATCACTCTGCTTCTCTTTTCTCCCTTGTTCTCCTACTTCCCTTCTCGTCTCCTGCCCCCCCTTTCTCCAATCTTGATTATAGCAATTGTTCTATTGTGCTATTAACATGACGAAGAACTAGTTGGCTGTTTTAACTAAGAAATTTTATTTCAACATCTATGAAGATAAGAATAAGAGGTAAGAAATACTTTTCTGGAGGGACCAATGGATGGATGAAGACTTTAAATTGTCAATGAACTTCCTAATTTCATGTGTTTGCTGATGTTTTGATAACAAGGGAACGCTTATTTGTATGTGTACATACTATGTATAAGTGTATAAGACATACACGTGTGTGTGTGTATATATATGTATATATACACACACTGTTAAAATTTCCTCTAGTTAACCTTTCATATATATTTACATGATTACTTACCTTCCTAAGGAAGATCATATAATTTATTCTTTAAACTAGGCAATGTTTAAAAGTGAAAGGGCCATTATTAGTAGTTACTTACATGGGCACAGAAGTATAGACAAAAACAGTTTCTACTCCTTGTCGTACAACATTGTTACCACCCAAACCTAACACTTGTTCTATACCCTTGCCAACAAATGTAGACTATCACTGTTTAGTAATGAATATTGTAAGAGCACAGCTGACGCTTCTTGTCTACATTCCTCAAAGACTCTTTCTGTTTACCTCTGGGTGAAATACATGAGAGTGTCATTTATTTATAAGGGTCCAGGGCTGATTTTGTTAGAAAACCTCTTTTGTTCCTATAACTCTCAAGCACCTATGACAATAATTGCCAGTTTCAGATTCTGACGCTCTTTTCTTCCGCGGCTCTGCCCTGTCCAGAATTCATGTCTCTTTTTGATACAACATCACAAGTCTAGAAAACATTGATGACAGACTTGGGCACTTGGTTCAAATAGTCAACATCCTCTGTGGTCAGCAGTGTATGGGCTATATTACTGCATATATGTAGTTAAGATTCGTACTTGAGAAGCTCAATGAATAACAGAATATGAAAAGATAGCATACGTGTTACTATAGTGCGACTGCTTTTTTTCTGATTCCATTCATGCTATCCCTGAACTGCTAATTACAGCATGGATTTAATAGCTGCATACTTTAATATAATGCTTGGAGGCTGAATAGTGATCAAGCATAAAGATATGTTAAAATAACATAATCTGACAGGGCATAACTTAAAGACAGATTTTAGAGGTGCATTCATTTTAATACAGAAACATAAAGGGAATAAAATAAAGAATCAAAAGCATCAGGACACCTGCATCGAAAGAAAACCAGAGAGGGAGATTAGAGACACAAATGGATACAAATATATAGATAAAATATAGATTGAAAATATATATAATCAGAACTTTGTTTACTTGTCCCTTTTCAAACGCAGACAGGAAATTGAAGAGAATTTCTAAATAAGCAAATCATAAAATAAACTAAGTTTAATCACTTCCAGCTCCTCTCTTTAGCATGCCTCCTTTTTTAAAATTAATGAGGATATTTCCAACTAAAAGAAATAGAAAATACAAGCCAAATTACCTGAGATAGTAAGAGAAAAATTTGGATCATCTACCGAAAAGTTCCGGCTGAAGTGTGAGGTGCAGACATGGTTTGAACAGAGCTCTGGAGCAGGGACTCCTTGGGAGTGTGCTTTCCTGTGTGCCAGTGACGTCCTGCAGACTCCATGCAGGTCTAAGCTTTTTATCTATAGCCCACACTGTTTAGAAATAAAAATTCACATTGTATTCCTGGTCAAAGTCTCCAGTCCTAATCTAATTATTGGGTCGTAGGTAGAAAGAACCAATCATTTTGGTCACAGAAATACACTGCGTTCCAAGTTAAGGATGAACTGAGTTTTACTCCAAGGGCATGGCTGCCATACCATTAGCTAAATTTAATGTAAATCGTAATGCAGTGTAAATAGCACTTCCCCAAAAGAAATCTGGATCCTAATAAACAGAAGGCAAGCATGGACCATACGGCCATGCAATAAATCCTCATGTCTCTCCTTTATGCCATTTTCAAGGAGTTCTTATTAATTACTTGTATATTTAAAAAGTATTTTGCTTAACTTATTACATTTATGAACATTTATCTTGTCACCCTTCTTTCACCCGCCGACTTCCATTTTCCTGTGTCTTCTTCCAAGGAAGAGAATTTATAATCATAACATTTTTACTTTGTAATGCATGAAAATACTTTTCAAAAGATAATTTTCTCACTAGAGCAGCCTTCCCATCACACCTTCCATTTTCCTTCTATGGCGGATCTCTCTCTAATAACCTGTCTGGCCCCTTTTAGCATAGTCCTACATCACCTCCTGCTAATCCACTTTTCTTTTTCCGTGGCTCCCCAGGTGGATTGAATTCTACTTTTTTCTTCTGCTTTAATGCAAAATTGAAGTACAGTTTAAAAAATAATGTTTAGGTGCAAACAACAAATCCAAACGTATTTCCTAAGATAACATCAATATGTTCACACTTAATAGTAGCATTTGTGGAGCACATGTTATTTGTCAGATGAAAATATGACACTGGCCAAAGGTGAGACTATTTTAAGAAATTACAATAAAATAATACCAACAAATTATTCAAAATCTGTTTCTACGTGGAATGATGTAAATTGTTGTATATTAAATATTTAGGGAACAATTAAAAAATGATATATTCACAAAATGGAATAGATCAGGAGTGCAGGTATAAAAATGGAAGAAACTCTTTATATGCTAACTGTAAAGCATCTATAATATTTTGTTAACTAAAGGCAATAAATTATAGACTGGATGTGATATGGTATTTTGCATTAAAAATAAGGAAGGTAACTTTGATGTTTATTTACTTGAGTATGCATAATGATCTTTGGAAGGATATATAAGAAACCAATAAAAATCGTTTCTTAGACTGAGTTACAATGAAACTGGATAATTAGGGGACATTTTATATAATGCAATGTTTAATACAATGTAATGCAAAATAAGTGAAAGAGAGGATCATATAGGCCTATATAGAGAGTCAATGCAAAAATGCCCTACTTTGGAAAACAGCTGAACTCTGATACAGCACAAGCAATCTGATGTAGTCTTTTTTTTAATGATGCTTCAAAGTTTCAAATGGCTTATGATTTACTGATGGTCAATTCTCACCATAAACAGCTCCAGAAGAAATTAGAGAGAATTGTTATTGGTATACAGTTATCCTACTGAATATTTCTTTTTATTCTGATTTCTCTTGTCCATGGAGCTTTACGAAATGGAAAGACCATTAGTTTTACGATTTTGTTTAGTGCTATATCCTGTCACACAAAGCAGTGACTGGTACATAATTAAATCATGAATACCTCTTCAATGAGTATTTTTTAATGCAATACATATAACACAAAGATAATAAGTCAATCATAATTTCAGGAATTTTATGCCATTTTCAAGGAGTTCTTATTAATTACTTGTATATTTAAAAAGTATTTTGCTTAACTTATTACATTTATAAACATTAATGAGGCTATATTGAGATAACAGCTATGAAATGGAATTTAAAAAGAAAGAATCTAAAAGGTGAGAAATTGTCATAGATTTTCATAGAATAATTTTCTAAGTAATGGACAGATTGTTCTTTGAAAATAATGCCTTATACTGAGATGAAGTCGGGGGGGGGGGGGTTTAGAAAATTTTATAGATTCTGACTCAAAGGGGGAGTATAAAATATGACATCTTTGAAACAAGATTTTCCCATATTTGTATCATTCTAGGGATTGAAGACTTATATAATAGAATATCTGCTCTGATAGTACGCTTTAGATTCTTGAAAATAAAATATTATGGATTGAATGTTCTCTTTTAAACAAAGCCTGGCTGGTAATAACAATCTTCTATTGCTGATTATCCATTCATCCTTTCAGAACGCTACAGTTGATACTCCAAGTGCTTTATAGATAGATCCCCAAAGATCATAATAAGTTATGACCATCTTCAATAATCACTATGATGAAGAGAATTTTGGTTTTGGCTGGAAAACTTAGAAACCATGCAATTCCGCAGTTGGCAGTCATAGCATCTGCTTAATGTCAAACCACAAGGATTGGTGCTGACAAAATACACTGTTGTCTTATTACCATGCTACATTTAATATCAAATGTTAACTTTATTTATAGAAAATATTCTTGGCAATCCATTTCAAATTTAGCAACATTTTTTTTTGATATGTCTCAAAATATTCTTTTGCATCACTAAATGATGAGGAAGAAAGTTATTTGATTTCATCTAAATTGTTATCGTATTAATTTTGGTAATGACAAGAGAAGAAAAATCCAAGCCACTGCCCTCTACTTTGAGGCTCTCCTCTTACATCCTGAGTATATTTCAAATATATAATCATCTTGCATTCTGTAGTCACCCTCAAAGTTGGAATATGAAGGCCTGTCTACGTATCAAATCATGGGTTTTCAAAAAGCCAACAGGAAAATAGCATGGACTCAGAGGTCAAGAAAAAAAGATTTTAAACATATGGCAAGCTATTTACCCTGACTCATAAATTAAAAGGAAAACAAATCTCATCACCTAGGAGCTATTTTGAGCAAAAATTCACACAAAATGAAACGTTTAATGATGCAAAATACTGCTAGATATGTTGGGGAAAGTTATATTTACACATTACATATAAAGATTCTATAGGACAAAAAACGTATTTACAGCTTTGACTACAGTCAGAACTGATTGTTCTCAATCAAAACAACCACCAGTAGGACACTAACTAAACAAAATATAATATATTCACCCACTGGAATATTTTGAAACTATTAAAAAGAATGAATGAGGCTTGGCACCCATGCTCAGTGGTTAGGGTGCCAGCCACATGCACTGGGACTGGTGGGTTCGAACCCAGCCCAGGCCAGCTAAACAACAATGACAACAACAACAACAACAACAAAGATAGCCGTGTGTTGTGGCCGGTGCCTGCAGTCCCAGCTACTTGGAAGGCTGAGGCAAGAGAATCACTTAAGCACAAGAGTTTGAGGTTGCTGTGAGCTGTGATGCCACTGCACTCTACCAAGGGTGACAGACTCTGCCTCCCCCCCCAAAAAAGAATAAGTGAATTTATAAGTGCTGGTATATGGCTGGTATGAAAATTTCCCCAGCATTTGTAATGACATAAAAAATGCAAAGTGAAAAATGTTGAGTAAAATAGTCTCCAATTTGTGTATGTGTGTACGTGTATACAAATATACACACACAAATACACTCTTCAAAGGACAATAAATACTTCTGGAAGACTATACAAGAATAGTACCACAGTAGACTGAAGTACTGGGATAGAAAGGAGACTATTGTATCATTGTATTTTTTTTTTAATGCTGCTAGAAGTTTTTATGACATTGTTCATATTTTATTTTCTTAGTATAAAATTCATATAAGGTCTAAAATAAAAGTGTAGTGTTCTGTGTATTTCAGAGCTCACATCGCCCATTTTTATTGATTTGTCTATGTCATGGAGAATGAATCAATATTAGAAAATAAAGGGATGTCAGTCTGTTTACAGAGATGTTCTTTGAGCAATGGGGCTTGTAGGGTTCGTATTACTGTAGTAAAAGAACATACAGACCACACCAAGCCAGGGCTTCAGATCCAAGGTAAAGGAGGACAGGCCCCAGAATTTCAAAAAGTGTGGTCTGTTGTTATTAAATTTTCTTAGGCAAAAATTAAAAGAATTTCATGGCCATACATATTTGAGAAATGGTAGATAAAACAGTTAAAAAAAGAGAGAGAGAAAGCACTCTTGAAACTGTCACATGCTTTCTGATATACTGATAGGTTCCTTTTTGTCTGAGGGCTCTTGACATGTGAAATGGAAGAGAATGGTTGGCACATTATTTATTACTGCAATCCAGTAAATTTACTCTAGTATATATATACCTGTATATAAGAAGTAAAACTTTTAAAACTATTTTTTAATACTTAGTAGTGATGGAAACAAATTTTCATAAATTTTGAACTCTAATGGCAAGTTAAGTTTGGTTGGTTCTTTTGAATACTTCAAATATTTTGAAGAGTAGATAAAATATTTACAAATGTAACTATTATAAACTCAATACCAAATTGATACTGAAACACTTTTTTAATTTTTTTCTTTATTATTCCTACTTTTTACCTATTTTAGATTTAAAATTAATACCTATAGATTTATGTTCTTAGCGTTGAAATAATTTTGTTCAAACAGAAACAATACTTGGCATTCAGATTAATTCTCTTTTAGATATAGCAATTGGTTCTTTTTATTAATGAGCCCTTCTCCTTTGGACAGGTCTCTAAATTGTGTTCAAATTATATTTCAATTTTAAACATGGTATATTTTCCTTGAAATTTTATGTATATTTTATTTTCTATGACCACGATAAGCCATCGTACTTTGGCCTGTCCTATAGTAATTATAATTGGACACATATGGGTGGCTCTCTTATCAGTATCTCAGTATAATTAATAGAAACTTCTAGGACAGGAAGTTTTCAACTGCCCATGTTGTTCTACAGGAGTCATATGGCAACATAGCAGGTATTTTTTCTTTTTCCTACCTGGGAAAGGGTACTATGGCATCTAGTTCATAGAGATAGAGACGGCTGCTACATACCTTACAACACAGCTATCCCCCATAATAAAATTTAACATTATAATAGTCTACATTATGCATATATTTTCTTTCTTGATAAAATCACTAGCAGTGAAAGATAAAAATTACATCTGCTTTCAACATATAAACTGATACTAGGTCAGTAGTGTTTTGCCTTTATATTTAAGTAGTGCCTAAAACAAAGCTGTGAGTTGTCCTGTATAGATACATTTCTTCATTATAAGCTTTGAAATACTTTCATTTCATTAGTAGTGGAATATGAACCAAAATGCAATGAAAAGCACTTTTTAGATTTAATGATCTATTTAATACACATGAACCTATTTTCATCAACAAAGCTTTACAGAAACAGAAGCGTTTCTTTAAATTTTTATTTTACGAATTTATTGGTATGCACATACCAGTTCTGCAAACTAGTGTTTGCTTCAATGCATGACTTGGAAAGTATATGGCCTCCATATAGATAGTGATACTTATACTATCATTACAGGCCAAGAGAAAATTTGTGCCAAAGGATCCAAGATGGCCTACGTGTATCAGGAAAGGAATACTTAGATGTGTAAGAATCTTTGCACCTTTTATGGTTTTTGTTTTGTTTTGTTTTTTTTGAGACAGAGCCTCAAGCTGTCACCCTGGTTAGAGTGCTGTGGCATCACAGCTCACAGCAATCTCCAATTCCTGGGCTCAAGTGAGTCTCCTGCCTCCGCTCTCCAAGTAGCTGGGGCTACAGGCGCCCGCCACAATGCCCAGCCATTTTTTGGTTTTAGCCATCCTTGTTGTTTGGCGGGCCTGGGCTGGATTCAAACCCGCCAGCTCAGGTGTATGTGGCTGGCGCCCTAGCCCGTTGAGCCACAGGCGCCGAGCCTGCACCTTTTAGGTTTAAGCAGGCTTCACCTAATTGCCGCAAAATTATAGATTTGTATATTAGAATAAAGAAGGCAGATAACTGAGATAATTTCTTTCTAAGATTTTTATTGAAAGTGTAATTTGGAATCATGGATGATAGAAAATAATTCTGAAAGATTTTTTCTGATCATTTTATTTCTTTCATAACAGGCTGCAGAGGAAGTCTATCCACAGCAGAGGCTCCATAAACACTCCCCGACTTGTACGATTTCTGGAGGCATTCATAGTCCGCTTTCCCTCAGGACTTTGTTTTTAAAAAGCAGCTAATTGTGTACTTTCATGTCTATAATCTCATTGTTTAGCTTTGTTAAAGGTTGTCTGAATTCTTGAGAGAAGCCGTTTGCAAGCTTACAAAAAAAAAAAAGACAGTGAAGCTTTGCTTTTATGTCTGCAGATTAACAATAGATTCACTAATCAAGAAGGAGAGGTCAAGAACTGCTAGATTCTCCCAGAGGCAAAAAACGACAAACAACAGGAAACAAACCCCATAAAGTATTAGCATAGCTGAGCTGGAGTTTTGGACAATGTTCTTTAACCTCTATGTTTTACCTGCGACATTAATGGATATGGTATTGTAATGAAAGCTGACACTTTTAAAAATCCATTTATAAAGACATTAAAGGTAATGGAATTCATATTTATACCTCACTTTTTTAAAAAATTAAATACCTCATGCAACATATATTCAATAGTTGCTTGGCTATTACTATATGTTCTGAAAAAGGATGTGCAATGTTTTTTATTGGTACAAATCAAAAAAGGTCAGTTAATAATAACTTTTTCTGGCCCAGGCACAGGGGCTCATGCCTGTAATCCCAGCACTCTGGGAGGCTGAGCTGGGTGGACTGCTTGAGCTCAGGAGTTCCAGACCAGCCTGAGCAAGAGTGAGATGCCATATGTACTAAAACAAACAAAAAAATAGATACACTAGCTGGCATTGTTGGTGGGCACCTATAGACCTAGCTGCTCGGGAGGCTGAGGCAAGGGGATTGCTCAAGCCTGAGAGTTCAAGTTGCTGTGAGCTATGATGCCTTGGAACTCTACCTAGGGAAACAGAGTGAGACTGTCTCAAGAAAAACAAATGAAACAAACAAATAAAAAATATATTTCTTTCTTCTAACTTCTAAATATTTTCAATTGATAATTTACCCATCATTCATATCTTTTCCACTATCAGGATATAGCTATATTAGGACATATATATCAGGATGGATAAATTATAGAAAAAATAGGTAATAGATGTGTATATGTGTGTGTGTGTGTGCTCGCGCGTGTGCGTAGACAGATAAAGAATTTAAAGAAGATATATTACCTCCAATTCTTTTTTTCTCGTTTATTCAACCTTTTGAGGTTTATATTTATTTCTCTAGCTACCAGGATTATATTCTCTAGATAATTTCTGTAGGTACTTTCCTAATTTGGTATTGATTTTGTTTTAATTAACAAATAATTCTTTATGGTTTGTCCTACACCAGCACTATATTCAGTGGGAAAATGGAGATGAGCAAAATACAAAGAAACTGAAAATTTATGTCCACTTAAACACTTGCATCGGGTGTTTATAACATCATTATGCATAATTGCCAAATCTTGGGTAATGTCCTTCAGTAGGTGAATGTCTATAAACTGTGGCACATCTGATCTGGACAACGGAAGATTCTTCAGCACTAAAAAAAAAAAAAAGAATGATTAAGCTATGAAAAAGCATGGAAGGAACTTAACTGCATGTTTTTAAGTACTAGAAGGCGGTATGAAAAGGCTACACACTGTATGATTCTGTGCCAGTACCATGCTGTCTTGACCGCTATGGCCTTATAATACAGCCTAAAATCTGGTATGGTGATACCCCCAGCTTTGTTTTTATTACTAAGAACTGCCTTAGCTATACGGTTTTTTTTCTAGTTCCATATAAAGCACAGAATCATTTTTTCCAGGTCTTGAAAGTAAGATGTATTTTAATAGGGATGGCATTGAATCGGTAAATTGTTCTGGGAAGTATAGACATTTTAACAATGTTAATTCATCCCAGCCATGAGCATAGTATGTTCTTCCATTTATTCAAGTCCTATACTATCTCCTTTATTAAGGTTTCATAATTTTCTTTATAGAGGTCTTTTACCTCTTTTGTTAGGTATATTCCTAAGTATTTCATTTTCTTTGAAGCTATGGAGAAGGGAGTTGTATCTGTGATTAACCTCTCATCTTGACTGTTGTTGGCATATACAAAGGCAACTGACTTGTGGACATTGATTTTATATCCTGAGACATTGCTGTATTTTTTGATGACTTCCAGGAGTCTAGTAGTTGAATCTTTGGGGTTCTCTAAGTATAAGATCGTATCATCAGCAAAAAGGGAGAGTTTGACCTCCTCTGCACCCATATGGATACCCTTTATTTTCTTGTCTTGTCTAATAGTATTGGCTAGAACTTCCAGCACTATATTGAATAGCAATGGTGACAGAGGACAGCCTTGTCTGGTTCCAGTTCTAAGAGGAAAAGCTTTTAGTTTTACTCCATTCAGTAAAATA
>CAUYRH010017378.1:0-26241 GCA_963574655.1 Perodicticus potto
TGGCATCACAGCTCACAGCAACCTCCAAATCCTGGGCTCAAGCGAGTCTCTTGCCTCCACCTCCCAAGTAGCTGGGACTACAGGCGCCCGCCATTACGCCTGGCCATTTTTTGGTTGCAGCCGTCATTGTTGTTTGGCGGGCCCGGGCTGGATTCCAGCCAGCCAGCTCAGGTGTATGTGGCTGGCGCCTTAGCCCGTTGAGCCACAGGCGCCAAGCCACCAACAGAATTTTTAAATGTTAATTTCTTTTTTTTTTTATTTTTTAGAGACAGAGTCTCACTTTATCGCCCCCAGTAGAGTGCCATAGCCTCACTGCTCACAGCAACCTCCAGCTCTTGGGTTTAGGAAGTTCTCTTGCCTCAGCCTCCTGAGTAGCTGGGACCACAGGCACCTGTCACAGTGCCCGGCTATTTTTTTGTTGCAGTTTGGCTGGAGCCTGCTTTGAACCCGCCACCCTCAGTAAATGGGGCTGGCACCCTACTCACTGAGTCACAGGTGCCACCCCAATGTTAATTTCTATATTTACGATAAATCCATGTTTTAAAGAAATAACCTTGGCCTTCACCCATTGAGAAAATGTAGGACCTACATTAGTTTTCTATTGCTGCCGTAATAAATTACAATTTAGTGGCTTAAAACAAGATACATTTATTATGTTACAGTTCTGTATGGCAGACACATCCTCTCTGGACTAAAATCAAGACATTGAGGGGGCTGTATTGCTTCCTGAAGGCTCTAGGGGGAAACCTGTGTCAGGCTCATTTGGGTGGTAGGCAGAATTCAGATCCTTGTGATTGTAGGCTGAGGTTCCTGTTTTCTGGCTAGCTGTCAGCCAAGGGCCATTCGCAGCCCCTGGAGGGTGCCCACATCTTGGTTTATGGCCCCCTCTTGCTATCTTCAAAGCCAGAGGATCAGTAAGTGAGAGCCTTCTCACGTCTCAGCTCTTTGACCTACTTTAAGAACTCATAATTAGTTTGGGGCACTCAGATAATCTAGGATAAGCCCTCTTTCTTCAGGGCGTTACTCTAATCACATCTGCAAAGTCCCTTTTGACCTGTGAGGTAACATACCCACAAATTCCAGGAATGGGGATGTGAACATCTTAGGGGGCTGTGATTCTGCCTACCACAGAGTCTTATTTATTTTATGTCATTATTCTACCTTACTGATTCAGTGAATTGAGCCTCCTATATAGTTTACAGGGAAATCTTTGTTTTTATTTGAGATAGAGTCTCACTATGTCACCCTGGTAGAGTGTTGTGGCATCACAGCTCTCAGTAACCTCAAAGTCTTAGGCTTAAGCAATTCTCTTGCCTCAGCCTCCTGAGCAGCTGGGACTCCAGGTACCCACCACAACGCCTGGCTATTTTTAGAGATGAGGTCTCTGGCTCAGGGTGGTCTCGAACCCATGAGGATAGGCAATCCACCCACTTCAGCCTCCCAGAGTGCTAGGATTACAGGCATGAGGCACCATGCCCAGCCTAAGCATTTCTATCACATGTGATTTTTACTAGAACACAGGAAAGAATGATGATGTGTAATAAATCTTGGGTCTCACTCTGGAGAAGATAGAATCTGAGCTTGAGTTCTGAAAGCTGAGTGATAACTTGAAAGGTGTAATTGGTGGGCAGTGGAGGGCCTTCTAGATGGGAGGGAAAGGTTGGGTATGCACAGAGACAGGGATGGCTTTGGCATGGTCAAGATCTGGTCTGCCCTTGGCCACCTCTGCTCACATTTCTCCATTGCCCTCTTTGTTCCCACCATTCCCGTCCTCTCCAAACCTCAGGGCTGCCTCTATCAGGAACCCTCCCTCCGGCTCCTCGGTCAGATGAGTCATGTCTTCCTCTGCCCCCATAGGGCTCTGCCCAGAGTTCCAAATGGATTCTTGATGCATTTTGATTTGTTATCTTGGTTAATTGCCTTATTGTTTATCTCCCCAATTAGATTGTTTTTTAGGACAAAGACTATTTTTTTCCCATTTCTCTTTCTCTATATCCTTTAGCCAGAAATGATACCAAGGAAGTAAGAATTGATTATAAAGAAAGTTGGCAATGGATGAAACCGTGGGGGTACCTGACAGGAAGCATGCTGCCAGGGCCAATATTTGCTTTGTAAATATTTGTTGAAAGAGGACAAGGAGTGTGGCTCCTAGGAAAGCAACGGCAGGCACCAGAAAGAGAAGCAGTTGTTTTCAGAGGATGAGACATGAAGGCTGCAGACGGCCAGGCAGAGGCACCATGACTTGTTAGCATAAGATAAGAAACAGTTGTGGGGGGCGGTGCCTGTGGCTCAAAGGAGTAGGGCACCAGCCCCATATGCCAGAGGTGGTGGGTTCAAACCCAACCCCGGCCAAAAACCATAAAAAAAAAAAAAGAAACATTTGTGGGTTTTTGTGAAAGGACAGTAGCTGTTCTGTGGGAGGTTGGTTGGGCACTGGTCTACAGGATGGACTGGGCAGAGAAGGGAGCAGAGTTGGAGGGGTCTGTTTGGGAGGTTGCTAGAGTAAGCGGGATGACTTCTGGACTGAGGTGGTGGCAGTGACAATAAGAGGAAGCCACTAAGTTAAGAAACATTTTGAACTAAGACTTGAATGTTGGCTATAGGAAAGAGAAGGTCATGTCCCACCTATACCATGAGTAGAATTTTAAATGTGCTGACGGAGTTGGGGATGAGAAGTCAGTGTGAGAGGTGATGAGCAGTTTGGGACAAAGTGAATTGGAGGCCTCCACTGGACATCTTCATGGGTATGTCGTGCTGACAGCCAGGAATATGAACCAGGGCACAGCTGAAGAGGGGGCGCTGGGGCCATCTGTACAGCAGGGCCACAAGAATGGCTCCCTGGAGGAGTCAGGATTGAACAGTGGCTGTGCCTGTCAGGTCCGGGGACACACAGACTTGTGATTGGCAGGGCTGGTGTTGGGGAGTGTGCACGTGACTAGGCTCTCGGGGAGGTCTTGGTTGAGAATTGTGCTGCAGGTCAAAGGCAAATCAGGAGTCTGCCCTCATCTGCACCCTCCCCACCTTCATCTGCTTGTTCTCTCCTGGTTGCACCTGGGGGATCCAGTTGTTTTCTTCTTCCATGGTTCACATTTTGGACATTTGTTTCCTCAGTAAACATCTGCGGAGGGAAAAGGATTTTCTTTTGTCCATATGATGTAATGTCTCAAGCCTGAATTTCTGAAAATGGCTTTTGTTGGTGAACTGTGCCAAAAGAGGGCTAGGTCCTAAATGGAACAAGCCTTCCTCTCCTGGGAATTGGCTACAGGATGTTAGGAATTCCTGTTCCTGTAGGGTAACGACGTGGTGTAGAGGAAGAGGACTCAGCTGGACCATGATGGGGCTATTTGGGACACTGTTAGTCCACCTCTGAGTGTTAGGTCTTCCTGTGGCCTGTAACTTGTTTTAGGTACTTGGTTTAAAACAAACTTTACGATGACGGGGAAAAACCACTCTGGGAATGAGTTTAAAGTAACAGTTCTCCACCTCAGCTTGTCTTTTAATGAGGTAAAATGGATGCATGCAATTCTGGTTTTACTTTATATTCACACATAATACTAAAGAAAAGAGAGACATAGGCTGAGAAGAAAATGAAGACATTGTAGTTTATCCAGAGGCCTTTATTACCTCATAGAGTGGCGATTAATTTTTAAAAATAGTTTATTCCCACATTCAAGCTTTTTTCTTTTCCTTCTTTTTTATTCAAAACACATATCCTGCACGCACTCATCTGTGGAGCCAGTGTCCAGAGTGTGCCGGTGTGCAGAGCAGCCGTCTCCGCCGGGGCCCTCGGGGAGTGTGCAGTCTAGTGGGGTTTTGCTCTGTCAGTAAGTCTCCCTGCTACAGGGAGAAGGCAGTCACTGTCTTAAGAACAATACAAATCAAGAACAGCCGAGGCCTCAGGAAGCGCCAGGTGAGAACCGTAGAGGGAGGGAAGTGAGCAGGACTTCCGGAGGGGAAGGGACGTGGAGCTGGGCTTTGAAAGCTCAGTAGGCTGTGAAGACCCGGTGTTTCTGCTTTAACGAGCATCTTCTCCGTGACAAGCTTTGTCATGGATGCTGGGAATACAGGAGACATCCTTTCTTCCTCAGGGAGGTGGTGGCATGAAGGGAACAGGGAGCTTATTTTATGGATTTGGGCCACAGCAGGGGTCATTTGTGAGCTGAATCGTGGAAGAAGCAGCAGTGCCTGTCTGGGGCAGGTAAGGGAGAAGGGCACCGCAGACTGCAGGAACAGCACATAAAGGGAAGGCATTGAGCAGGCCTACCTAGGGAACCTGCAGCCTTCTAATATCAAGATCTTTTTGCACACCGAAGGAAGCAGGAAAAGCTCCATCTCTCTCTGCTGCACCCCCTTTAGTAAAAGGATTTGTTCTGCAAAATTTTGATTCAGTCAAAAGATTGCACTTATGGACTTAGAAAGCCACATTTTGCTCCATGCCTGATGGAGAGAAAAGGCTACAAAGGTGGAGGAAGGGCAGCTGCACCTCCTGAGCCCATTGTGCCAGGAAATGAAATGGTCATTGTATTTTAGAAAGGTCACCTGGGCAGCTTGTGGGGGAGGGTCACAGTTTGGATTGGGAATTTGCAAGACCAACAACAAAGATACCAAGGGGAAGAGACTGCTGCTGCTTTTACTGTGAGCAAAAGAGAAGTAAGGCGTAGCGTAGCCCATGGACAGGGGGAAGAACTACAGAACACAATTTGGTTCATGACAGTGTGTCAAGGAAAAACTTAGAGAATAACTTCTGTGTGTCTGACTTGGCTGAGTAAGTGCAGGGCGGCGCCTCCACCCCGTCAGAGAGCACAGGAAAGATGGAGAGGTTCTGTTTTGGGGCCCTTGGTTCAGGATGCCTCTGGGACAGCCACGTTGGAGATGTCCTTCAGGGAATTGGATATGTGGGCCTCAGGCCTAGGAAACAGTTGCAGTCGGAAATACGACAAAGATATAAGATGCAAAGCAAGAAAGTTTGCGATGTCTGCAGAGTTCTCAGCGTGGTATGGGTAGGGCCTAAGGGAGGAGAGGATAGGGAAGGTAAAACTGGAAAGGTCAGGTTCCAGAAAGGTTTCCTTGTTATGCTTTGGACTTTGGGGTTACAGTTGACCCTTGAACAACATGGCCTTGAATTACGTGGGCCCACTTATATGCAGATTTTTTTCAACCAAACGTAGATTGAAAATGCTCCCCCTGATATACCGAGGGGCGACTGTAATCATAGGCACTAATGGTTCCGTATTTATTTTCCAAAAGAAACAAGAAAATGCTATGTGGACATTTTGCCTCCTCTAATATTTAATGGTAGATGTCACACTGCTGTGTAAGGGACTGCCGCTCACCTGGCTCCTCTTCCTTCCAGCTGCTCGGCTGAGTCAGGCCAGTGCTCCTGTCGGCCACACATGATCGGACGCCAGTGCAACGAAGTGGAATCCGGTTACTACTTTACCACCTTGGATCACTACCTCTATGAAGCAGAAGAATCTAGTCTGGGGCCTGTAAGTAGGGGGCAGCGCTTGGCAAGTTGGTAGAGCAGCATTTTGGGGGGACTATAATGGCATATGCATGCTTTACAAAGAGGCCATTTAAGAAGCATTCTGATGGCTTTTGTCAGTGAGCACTAAGAATTAGGGTCACGAATTCCTGAAAATAGTCATATTATCATATTCTATAATGCATGAATAGACTTTGGAGCATTCACTAATAAAGCTTTCAGTCGGTTTAAGAAATTTACCTTTGTTTCCTTAGTTGTCAAGTTGTTAGAAAAAAAGAAAAGAAATTCTTCTATTTGTGCTCCAGAGTTATGGTTGATGTAATGTGACAAGGATATTGTTTCACTTACCATCCCACAGTTCGGTGACCTGAAATGTATGTATGTCCAGCACATCAGGTGGGGTGGCTGAAACAGCTGGAGGATGGCGAGGGAGAGGCTCCTCGCCACGCGGCCTCTCCTGGGGGCTCTCTTGAGCTTCCTCACGGCATGGTGGGGTTAGGCTAGTGAGGCTTCTTCCACGGCTCCTGGCTTCCACGAAGGAGGAAATGGAAGCTGCCAGGTCTCTTAAAGCCTGGGCTCAGAAGTCCCAGAATGTCATTTCCTCACATTCTTTTGGTCACAGGGCCAGTCCACATTCACAGAGAGGATAACATAGGTTGCCCTTCTCAATGGGTAGAGCTACACACAGATAAATGCAGGGAATAGAGGAATTGACGGCTGCTCTTTGGAGATGACAACCACAGGTATAGTAATCCAGTGAACAGTTAATCAGAATTAACTTATCAGTAATGAACATTCATTATCCTATCAAGTTTCTTCCCTTGTTAATTTATGCCAATGGAAAACATAGAAATCCCTGGATCCTGGCATAGCCTTGCAGAGAACCTGGGAAGTACTTCATCACTCCAAGACCTGCTCATAATAGCTCTCAGGATGTTCTCCTTGCTGCCTTTATGTTGCTTATTCTCCTGGTCATATCATATAAGGTATATCCCAAGCCTTGGTCTCCCATCTTCAATGTTCCAAGACTACTCCAACCACAAAAGTTAAATGAAACGAATTTCCTGTTTATAAAAAACTTGTAATAATCTATTGGGAAAAATGTGACTATGAAAAATAGATATAAGGCAGCCACAGTTTTGACTCTCTGGTTGACTTTGAATTGACTCTTAAGTGTAATTGAATTCCTTTCAAACCAAGTGTGACTGCTGCCTCCTCCCCCAGGGCGTCAGCGTAGTGGAGCGGCAGTATATCCAGGACCGGATTCCCTCCTGGACCGGAGCCGGCTTCGTCCGCGTGCCCGAAGGGTCCTATCTGGAGTTTTTCATTGACAACATACCATATTCCATGGAGTATGAGATCCTGATTCGCTATGAGCCACAGGTAAAAAACAAACCAAAAGGAGGGCGAGGAGGGGCGTACCTCTCATGGGTCCTGTGTATTTTTGGTTTTTGTGAAATTTGAAGGTTGCATCAGAACAGACCAGCCTCTGACTTTCTCGGGTCCTCTGTGGAAATTAAAATGTAACTCTTTCTTCTTGAATCCAGTTTCTCAAATATTTAGTTAGACACTTGACCTTGCTGAGGACTGCATGGTGATGAGAATGTGTCATGTCTCCGCCTCACACACAGTCTGGCTGCCCAGTGACAGACACAAAGCCCTAACTGTAAGGAAAGGCCAGAGGGGACGGTGTCACAGCCGAGAGCGCACTGGTGCCCACAGATGGACATGCTCACACCGGCTGGGCTGAGCCAGGGGCTACCAGTGTTTCATAGGGAATCAGATCCGGGCCTTAAAGCATGGATGGAATTGTACTAGACTGGCACTAGGAAGTAAGGACTAGTGTGAGCAGTGGAGAGGAGAGAGCTTTCCTGAACCTCGTTTCCACGGAGCTGGATGAGAGACATGGTAGGAGGTACTACTGGCAGGAGCTCTAGTAGCAGTAACTGAATTTGGACAGGAAGCTATTGGGGGATTTTGAGCAGGGGATTGTTACTATCTGAGCTGCTTTAGAGTGGACTGAGAGGGACATTGGGAAGAGGCAGAGAGAACAGCTGGGAGGTGTTTCTTGTCTAGGGGACCAGAGGGGAGGGAAAAGCAGCCGTGTGTTTGCTATTTCAACGTGGCAGATGACTGATTCGGAGAAATCCGTATACACAGGCGGCGGTGGGCTAATGCAGATGGTGCTTTGATTATTTCTTACTCTAGCTACCTGACCACTGGGAAAAAGCTGTTATCACAGTGCAGCGACCTGGAAAGATTCCAACCAGCAGCCGATGTGGCAACACTGTTCCCGATGACGACAACCAGGTGGTGTCATTATCACCAGGCTCGAGGTCAGTGTGCCAGTGGCAGCCTCACAGAACTAGTGCCTGCTAATATTTTACTGTGAGCTGTGGAGTTACCATTTCAGGCATTGACTATTGGTTTTTCTCCTCTGGCATTATCAGCGTAGAACTTTTGTTTTTAATTTTAATTCTTTGGGTGCTGAAAGGTTGCTTTTATTGTCATCTTTCTCTCTTATCTCGGGGCAGATATGTCGTCCTTCCCCGCCCAGTGTGCTTTGAGAAGGGTGTGAACTACACGGTGAGGCTGGAGCTGCCCCAGTACACCTCCTCTGACAGCGCCGTGGAGAGTCCCTACACGCTGATCGATTCCGTAAGTGAGAGGTCACTTCTGGCACAGACATGGAAGCCTGGGCAGATCATGTCCAAGCACTTCCTTGGGGCATTTTATAGCCAGGTAACACTGAACAGTTCCACAGAATCATTCTGTCTTGCCTCAAAGGTTACTTTGCTTATACTGTGTGCAAAGGATGTATTCAGGCTGCTTCCTTCTGAAAATATAAAGTGCCTTAAAAAACTAGCACTTCAAAAACCATCAAGCTAAAAATATATCTAAGGTTTTCTTGGCCAGAGTATTTAAGAATGGGAAAGTTTTCACTTTCTTTAATGAGTCTAACTCTTTCTGTTCAAAAGTCAAAGAAGCATCTCAGGCTTCTTTGTGTTTACCCACTGGACCTGGTAGCTCAGGATACCACCCTAAGGCCATCTGGCTGTTCTGGTTTCTTCACAGCTCGTCCTCATGCCCTACTGCAAATCACTGGATATCTTCACCGTGGGAGGCTCAGGAGATGGGGTGGTCACCAACAGTGCCTGGGAAACCTTTCAGAGATACCGATGTTTGGAGAACAGCAGAAGCGTTGTGAAAACACCGATGACAGATGTTTGCAGAAACATCATCTTCAGCATTTCTGCCCTGTTACACCAGAAGGGCCTGGGTAGGTATTACCTAGCAGCTGCTGGTCCTGGTTCTCAGCATACCGAGCAGCCGTACATGAGGTGCGTCGGAATGCACGCCCCACAGTTCTGTGTCACACAGCACAGAGAAAATAGCGTCTTAACTGTGGTGTGTCTTTGGTTTTTTTTAAGTAATATTTTAGTGATAAAGCACCATTGAAGCTGGAATCTATAATCAAGAAATATGCAAGTAACAGGTGACTAGGGAAAATGTCCGTGAGGATGTAGCGTTTCCACAGCAGAGATGGGCAGTAGGGATGGAAGCAGAAGGAAGCATCAAGTAACTTAAATGTATGTGTTTCTCTCTGAAAGGTCAGACCAGCCCCCGAAGGTCACTGGGCTTTGGTCTAATGTCCCGTGATATCTGAGCTTTGAAAGCAAGGGGATAAACCCTTAATGACCTCCTGCCTGGAAAAACTTCCTTGATCTGCGGGCTCTGCCTCCTGTCTCTCCCCTTCCACGCATTGTAGGGATGACAATGTTTGAAAGCAGAATTCTGGATGAGTCAAAGTAGTAAAGGACACAGAGGGTGACGGCCAGCGGAGGGAAGGAAGCAGGCCAGCTCAGAGACCGGTGTGACGTGCTGCTCTGTGTCATAGCTGCTGGTCTCTTTCTCCTGCAGCTTGTGAATGTGACCCTCAGGGTTCGTTAAGTTCCGTGTGTGACCCTAACGGAGGCCAGTGTCAGTGCCGGCCAAATGTGGTTGGAAGGACCTGCAACAGATGTGCACCCGGAACCTTCGGCTTCGGCCCCAGTGGCTGCAAAGGCAAGTTTCTCAGAAGCAATGTCATGTGTTCTCAGTTTAACTGAGCCACCTGGGCAGGGTTCTATCCTTGCAAGGATGATGCTTCATGCCAGGAGTGGATCCCATGAGCCCATGAGCATTCTCAGGTGGGGACAGGGTGTGTTTAAAAGGGCATGTTTCCACCAGAGGAATTTCTCAATGCACTTCTTGGTTCCTTTAGCTTGTGAGTGCCATCTGCAAGGATCTCTCAATGCCTTCTGCGATCCTATCACTGGCCAGTGCCACTGTTTCCAGGGAGTGTACGCTCGGCAGTGTGACCGGTGCTTACCCGGGCACTGGGGCTTTCCAAGTTGCCAGCCCTGCCAATGCAATGGCCATGCTGATGCCTGCGACTCAGTGACAGGGGAGTGCTTGAGCTGCCAGGACTACACCACAGGTCATAACTGTGAAAGGTATGTGGACACTGCCCCGTGAGAGTAAGGAGAATGAGTTGGTCTTGAGCTGAGCAAACAGCATCTGAGACAAACCACAGAATTCATTTCTACCGGGCTCTGGTGACCTCAGTATTTTCTAGGAACTCATTTATTTATCTAGTACATATTTGGTCACAGCTGCTATGTGCCAGGCACTGTTCTGGTGATGGTCATACTGCAGAGAATAAAACTGACTTGAATCTGTCCTCTTATAGAATGATCCTAGTTCCTAGAATTTATCATAGCTTCTGTATAGAAGTTACGCCTCTGTCTCAGCATCTTCTGGCCTAGGGTGAGAGTGGTGTAATGCTAATGCTGAATTTGGGTTGAAGTAGAAACCAAATCCGAGTGGGATCATTTTGAATAGCTTTTAACAGCTTTGTTTTTCAAAACATTTTACGCAACTACAATGTCCAGGAGACTCTATCAAATGTGCATAAGGAGATCTGATCGCTAGTTAGCAAGTGTCCATTGAATAATTATGTGTGCAAAGCACTCCATTTGACACACAGTAATAGGGCATAGAACGTGCCTCCCGGAACATTTATAGTCCAGCTCAGCAGGTTAAAAATAGTCTATATGAGAAAAATCACATGCTGACTTATATTGTTCATTGCTAATTAAGAAATGCAGACATACAGTTGTAATCTACTTTCAGAGGGTATGGGGATAGGAGTCTCCACCTTGCCATGTCAGTAGATTTTCTCCATCTTAACATCCATTCACCCTCTATAGGATTTCTGTTTTAAAAAGCCTGTTGTGGACATTTCAGCAAGTGCTTCCAGTCAGTGCTTATGTCACTCGTCAGATGAAAGAGAAATCGTTACTGAAAGTGGAGTATGTGGTTACCTTATGGCATGAAGCAAGCAAATGACACATGACTCTTCATTCGGAGCTAAAGTGGCATTCAAAAATTTGAAGGTCCCAGTGATTACTCCTTTGTATAAAAGTGGTCCCTTCCAAGCATAAAATTGTGTTGTAAAAAGACAACAAGGAAAGAGGAGGAGGAAAGCAAGAGGAGGAAATTAATACATTGGTGTCATCTTTTGTTTTCCGCCATGTTTTCCATTATTGTTCTTTGAAAGAGAGATGGAGAATAGGTGAGAGAAAGAAAGATGAGAAAATGAGGTGGGGAAAGGAATACGTAGACAACAAACACGGTTACCCACAGTGCTGATTTGAAATCACACGTGCCGTTCAGCGAATTTGAAAGAATACCCTGTGAGAATGGCTTGATTCATATTAGCAACTGGCTTTGGGTTTTATTTGTAAAGGGTTTTGAGGGAGAATGAGAAAGGGTGTGGGAAAAGGAAAGATTTTTAACCGCAGGCTTGGATGGCAAGATTTTCTTAAAGTATTGAAATTCTGCTATCCAGTTTGAGCCAATATCTCCTCATTGTTTTCTTCATTCCAAGATGATCAGAGTTTCAGTACCATGGATTTAAAAAGAAACTCTGTGTTCAGACCGTTCCTGAGGGGAGGCAAGAAATGAACACTCAGATTTCTATGATGACATATTTAGATTTGTTTCACCTAGAAAAGTCTCATAGAAACTTTCTCAGAAACCCCTGTATAAAATAGTTTCATTAGTGCAGGCTCCCCCACAAGTAATCAGGGAAAATGTTCCTGCTGAGTCTAATTTAATAGTTAATTTCCTATGAATGCTTTCCTCCTATACTTTTTCGTCTTTCTACCATTTAATAAAAAAGTTACCTCTGCCTCCAAAAGACACGAAAAACTAAATTGGAAATCTTTAGACCTGAGTTCTTGGCCCAATTTGGCTTAACTTACTTTATAATCTTGGGTGAGTTAGAGCGTCCAGCTATAAGTAGAATTACTTGGTTGAATTAGATCATCTCCAAAGTCCTTGAAGATCTTATGTTGTAAGAAATAAAAAAGCAACCTAATAATGACCACTCCTGTTGAGAAGCAGCATGATATAGTAAAAAAATTTATTGTGCAAAGTCAGGAGACTGAATTCAGACCCTGGCTTTTTACTTAACTGGTTATGGAAGTTTTACAAATCCTTTAACCTGTACAGATTTGTTATCTTTAAAGGGAGAGGACAGACAGGTTGGATTTGGGGATTAGTAAGCAACATCCCTCATCCCTGTCCAAGCGTGGAGCCACCTGAGAGACAGACATAAAGGTCACACAGCTGGAGAGCAGCCCTGTCAGCTTCATGCTGGTCACCCTGAATCACAGGGCAGGCTTGAGACCCATGGCCACCCTGCCCTGGCAGGAGGGAGGAGCCAAGCAGCTGACAGAATAATAGAGTTCACCTGGGGAGCTGTGGCTCTTCTGGGAAGCAGCCAGTAAGGGGCCAGGCAAGGCCACGGGTGTCACCCTGATGCAGGTCAGCAGGGGACCTCACAAATCAGAAATGCAGGAAGAGGATCCCCACAGTCTGTTTGCACAAGCCCTCTAGGTGATTCTGATGATTCTGATTGGAACTAAAGTTTGAGAACCATTGTTTCGCTATAATGTCCTCCACACAGAATCAGGAGGAACGGGGAAGAATGTTCCCAGACAGAATGCAGTTTCTCAGACTTTTCCTGGAACAGGTTTCTGACAACTGCCCGGTCTTTCCTGCCAATGATGCAGGTGCTTGGCTGGTTACTATGGCGACCCCATCATCGGGTCGGGAGATCACTGCCGCCCTTGTCCTTGCCCGGATGGTCCTGATAGTGGACGCCAGTTTGCCAGGAGCTGTTATCAAGATCCTGTTACTTCACAGCTTGCGTGCGTGTGTGATCCTGGGTACATTGGTGAGTCACATGCAGAGTCTGGGAGGCACAGAAGGAAAAGATGTGTCTCTGTTGTTAACGAGAAAAAAAGACGAAGAGTAAACCAGTTAAATTCACATTTACAATGCTTAATTAAAAGTTAAATGAGTATGAAATAGAAAAGATGCTCTTTTCCTATTTGGCTTGTGAGGTAGTCAGTTTTGGGATGTCAGATGATAAATTAGAAGGCAAAGCAGGATATGAATGAAGCTCATTTAAATCCGTAAACAAAACCTTATTATGGAACACTTTCCTGTTACTAAAGAGAAAAAGATTTAATTTATATTTCACTTCCTCTAACTCTTAGCAGAAGTGTCTCAAAGTAGTGAAGTGGCACAATAATGGGCAGAAGAAAGAAGAGTCAGATCCGAGGAGCCATCAGATAGCGGAATATATTCTCCCCTGTGTATGATACTCAGATTATCTGTCAAGGCCCAGTGAAATTAGCTAGCTGTGAAAATAAACTCCATTTCATCCTGGAAGCCACTGTTACAAGCACTGGTCATGCGAATGCACAGCTCACTACCTGACTTTGCGTGTAATTTCAGGATGCCTTAGGGAAATCAGTCAGCACGAAGGATGCATTTTTCAAGTTGCTCACAAAGGAGCAGTAATTTTTCAATTTATATGCTCTTTGGGTTAATGTTGTAACATCCAGCCACACTTGGCCCTGTTTGATTGTAATTTAGCTCCCAACCCGCCCCACCGCCGTGTAATCCAAAGCTGAAGTCCCGTGTGCTGGAACCTTTCCTGTCGCTGTGGTTGCTGCTGTGGCTCCGAGGTGGTGTGGCAGTGTTGGAGCTGCGGAGTGCGTCTTCCCCTCCCAGCTCAGAGCCTCTTCTCTCCCCTTCCCAGGCTTCATCCCAGGGTCCGTGAAGCACAGAGAAGACCTCGAGGTGGAAATGTGGACGGGCTGGTGAGCTTCCCAGTCGCCGTGCTAAGCATCTTGTATTTGATTTTATATCACGGCAGGCTCCAGATGTGACGACTGTGCATCGGGGTTCTTCGGCAATCCCTCAGTTGTGGGGGGCTCGTGTCAGCCCTGCCGGTGCCACCACAACATTGACACGACAGACCCGGAAGCCTGTGACAAGGACACTGGGAGGTGCCTCAAGTGCCTGTACCACACAGAAGGGGAACATTGCCAGCTCTGCCGATTCGGGTACTACGGGGACGCCCTGCAGCAGGACTGCCGAAGTAAGATGCGTTCACCCCGCCCCCTCCCGCCTGACCATGCTTCCCACCGGGAAGAGCTTAGCCTTCACGTATTTCACGTGGGAAAACACTTGTTCAGAGAGGTAAAATTGCACTTGCAACAAAAGAAATATGAGAGACTAAAATTTTTTTCTCCCTTTACATCCTTGTTTTCTGGCAGAACTGAAGTCTCAAGATGTGGCTCAGTGCCCGGGAGAAATAACCGAAAGGAAAGGCTGTGTAGTTGTCACCATGACAAATACCATCCGTAGAGTATACTGATAGCGTGTTCTGCCTGTGAACTTGCTGGTCGGATAGGGCCTAGATAACCCACATACCTCCTCTGGTCTGCATGCTTTCTGATGGCATCGCTGGAGTAGAGCCTTCCAGATTAAGGAAAAGGAAGAAGTAACATCTCTAAGATCTCTCTCTTTTAGCCCTCTTTACTTCTCTCTTATCAGCAGATGAGCCAAGCATTTTCTCCTGCTGCTGGAAGCCCCCAGGCCCCTGGCTCTGATTATACAAACATGTGAGGAATGTGGGAACCAGGGGACTGGATTGCTGAAGCCTTCCTAGCTTAAAGGGCTCCTACCTGTGATGCCCGACATGTTTATTACTGAGTTTGAAATTGTTAGAGATCTCAATTCCCACTGGCATATTTTTGATCAGTTTCAGTGAAATCTTCAATTTGAAAATGATTCACCAGCATCTTGTTAAATCTGTATATTGTGAACATACTTTTCAGCAAAATGTGTCATTGGGCATATCTCCCTGGGAAATGTCAGAACTGTGTAGGACATCCTAAGAGATTCCAAACAACAATCATTTAGATTAGTGTTTTAATCACCTCCGTTTCGTTACTTTTTTGTACTACAGTGTCAAGATTTGGAGAGGGAAAATCTTGGCCATTTTGGACATAGCTAACTTCTGTGTGCCTGTACATTTGTGAATGTGACAGCAAGTAAATGCAATCATGTTCTTTTCCAGAGTGTGTCTGCAATTACCTGGGCACGGTGCAGGAGCACTGCAACGGCTCTGACTGCCAGTGTGACAAAGCCACAGGGCAGTGCTTGTGTCTTCCTAACGTGATCGGGCAGAACTGTGACCGCTGTGCACCCAATACCTGGCAGCTGGCCAGTGGCACTGGCTGTGACCCATGCAACTGCAACACTGATCATTCCTTTGGGCCTTCTTGTAATGAGGTGAGGGGCTGTTGCCCAGGTGACGTCTTTATGAGCCCAGGTGACAGCTAGCATATTTGGCAGCTTTGCCCCAATTAAAGCAAGGCACCGAGACACACAGCTTGGCAGAGAGTATGGTCTGGAAATCAGCCCTTACTTGTCCTCCTTGGCTGGGACTCTTTAATTGTGAAGTCCCCTCTGACACATCCACAGCATTTGGATGTGCAGGCAGCCTCGTGAGAGTGGACAAGTGTGAGCCCTTTCTCTTGTATGTGGCTGCTGAATCAGACAGTTTTCTTAGCAACTCAGCTTGAAAGGAACTAAAAGCCATACCCAGCAGTGTAGAAAGTGCTGTTGTTTCCTGGCACATACTAAGAATGACATACTTCCTAAGTCAAACTTCCTGATCTGGGCTTGTTACTGATCTGTGAGGATAAAAGCGAGGAAACGTGAATAAAGTATAATGCGCTATCCAGACCCTGCTTCAGGAGAACAGGTAGGAGATGCTGGCATGGCGCTCTCAGTGCCTGAGAGCAAAGCGGGAGTCCCTTTTCCCAGTCAGCAAGTGACTGCTTCTTAACCAGACAGTTCAGTCCCTCCTCTAACTGGCAGCTGGGGAGGAAAATGACAACTGGCTTCTGCCTTAAAGCCTGCTTGACTGGTGTCTGTGTTCTGGCCACAGTTCACGGGGCAGTGCCAGTGCATGCCTGGGTTTGGAGGCCGCACCTGCAGCGAGTGCCAGGAGCTGTTCTGGGGAGACCCCGACATGGAGTGCCGAGGTGAGGCTCGGGCGTTACTCCATTGGCATTTGGTCAGTGGAGGGGGCAGGGATCTGCAGGGAAACTCTAAGCACAGTACTAGTTAATTTGTCTATTAAAAACAACTCTATGTTTAACTACAAAAGAAATTAATGCTGATTGTTTAAAAAAAAATAACAAAATCTGGCTCTGCAGATAGGTGTGAGCCCTAAGCATGCTTGTGCCCACGCTTGTGGGCTGGTAGCAGCTGTTTATTTTTGCACACGTGAGCACACACACCACAGATACATGGAGGGCTGCTTTATTTTTTTATTTCTGCATGTGTGAGCATGCACACCACAGATACATATAGAGCTGCTTTATTTTTTAATGCTTCTGACCAGAAGGGGACTATGTGAACTTTGTATTTCTGCAAAGTGACTTTTTGTCCCCTCTGAAAGTATTTTGCAGCCAGCTTCCTGACAGCACGTGCACAGCAGAGGTAAATGATTATTCTGGTAAGATTATTTGATTCAGTGCATCAGCCACACTCTGCTGACACTTAAACGCTTGTCTATGCAGTAAGCCAGTGTCCTCGCCATGAGA
This sequence comes from Perodicticus potto, assembly GCA_963574655.1. Classification (NCBI taxonomy): domain Eukaryota; kingdom Metazoa; phylum Chordata; class Mammalia; order Primates; family Lorisidae; genus Perodicticus; species Perodicticus potto. Next base: position 16,507 of record CAUYRH010017378.1, read on the forward strand.
ACTGGAGGGTGATGTGGTCCATGTTGTGTTGTGAGCCTTCACACACAACAAAGGGTATATGTGCTTGGAGCCCCAGTCTGTTAAATATGAGCAAAACCCAGGTTCTTAGGCTTATGATAATTTAAAAAATAGACTGTGAGGGAAATGACATTTTCTTAAGAACAGCAATTTGTTAAAATCCTGTTAATCATACAGACTGCTTTACTTCTGTGCTCTTGCTTTTTTTTTTTTTTTTTTTGAACTGGCAGATTTTTTCAGGTCTTAAAGTTAAAGCATTTACAGAAAAGATTTCCTAGGCTGTCTTGACTTCGTTTTCCTATTCTTTGTTTCCCACTTGATTTTTCTACCCTGTCTTTTTAATTTGTAATCATGGGTAGATGTTTTCTGTAATATCTTATATGCTTTCTTGTATATTTTCTTTGTTACACATTAGAAATTTTAGGCCCTTCTTCAACTATAAATTTTAAAAATGACCTTTTTCTCTTTTGGATTCAACTATAGCAAGAAGCGAAGCAGATCTTAAAGTTAGCAGCTCATTCAGTTCCTCCTGTAAAAGGTTAGAAACCTAAAACTATGTTTTCCTTCAGAGTGCAAACTCAGCTGTTCCTTAATGGCAGAAAAACTTCAAGGGACAGAACCAGAACAAATTGCATATGATTTGGTTTTTAAATTGAAGCTTAGCCCAAGGATCTATAGGTCTGCTACAGGCAGGATGATGTTTGCTAGAAACAGGAACCTTTTCAGTCATCATTCTGTAGTCCAGATCCTGATTCTTCATGAGATCTGACGTTCTCACTTCCATTAGAAAGTACTGACATCCAGTGGGCCAGTTTCTCCCTAAGATGTTCTGTGAAAAGAAAGCCCTGCTCTTCCAGGACTCTAAGCACTGTTCTGTTGAATTCCTCAATCTTGTAATGCCCTGAGGGCTTGATCTTTCTCCAGATAAAGGCTCTATCGTTTCTCGTCCTCTGATTCTATCAGCATGTGTCGTACAGAGTAGCTGTGTCTGCCAAAGCGTTCTGACCTTTTGCTCCTTCTTAGCTTTGTTAGCAGGAAAAGCCTGCTACCCAGAGTCAGAGTCTGTCAGAGAATTGTTCATGGAACGCTCAGAACTTTCCCCTCACCCTTTTATCTCTTCTTTAAACTTTCACCTCTAAATCTGCCAGAGGAATTGTGGCCATGCCCACTCGTTTAGGTCAAAAGTTAGATCCTGTTTTAGAAACTTTGCAAAGAGTGCTCCATGCATGGCATTGGTGTGCGCCAACTTCTTTGTTCATTTTATCCAGAAGAAAGGTCAGCTCATTACATAAGAAACTGATACTCAGGAAAAGCAAACAAGTGATACAAAACAAAAGCAAAGTGTTCTGCAAAGAGACGTGCTTTTCACAAGGAAGACACGAAACCTGACATGTATACTCCTTCTGCTCTTCCCTTGGGCATGACCTTTTCCTCTTTAAGATGATCACAGGATTTTAGTTAATGGAGGAGCTACGAAGACCATCTGGCTTTATGGTTTAGCATCGTGCTGGCAATCCCAGTGGCTCCAGGGCAGCAGGGATGCAGGCAGATAAGGAGAAGCCATAGCAAAGAGCTGCCTGGGCACTTCCGGGCCTTGTCCTCTGTAAAGTCCTGCTTATCCCCCACCCAGCACGCTCTCTCTTCACCCAGTTTGGTGTGGTTCTTCCCAGGCTCTTTCTGTGCATTTCCAGGTGTACATGATCCATATCAATCTCTCTCTCTCCCTCTCTCTCTCTCTCTCTCTCTACACACACACACACATATATATATATATATATATTTTTTTTTTTTTTTTTTTTGTAGAGACAGAGTCTCATTTTCTTGCCCTCGGTAGAGTGCTGTGGCATCACACAGCTCACAGCAACCTCCAACTCCTGGGCTTAGGCGATTCTCTTGCCTCAGCCTCCTGAGTAGCTGGGACTACGGGCGCCCGCCACAACGCCCGGCTATTTTTCTGTTTTTGCAGTTCATCCGAGGCCGAGTTTGAACCTGCCACTTTGGGTATATGGGGCCGGGACCCTACTCGATGAACCACAGGCGCCGCCCCCCCGCTATATTTTTAAACACATACATGCAGAATTTGCTTTTTTGAACTTAATCTATTTCAGATCTTTCCATATTTGTGACCCTAATATTATAACCTGAATCTTCAAATCCATTCAGCCCACCCTCCAGTTGGGCTGAATGGATTTGGTTGGTTTTAAGCCTTTTGGTGATATCATGAGCTTTTCCAAGGATGTGGACTCAAGGGAAAATACCCTGAGAGTTGCTAGGTAAATTCCCATTTATAATTGTGTCCCGCCCGAAAGAGGTATGTCACACACCCCCACACCTGCTTCCTTCTCCCCACCCCTCACCATGTACTAGATCATCAATTGTCCTCATATCAGAATTGAGTACACTGGATTCTTGCTTCTCCATTCTTGTGATGCTTTACTAAGAAGAATGCATTCCACCTCCATCCTAGGGTTTTGGTTTTTTTTTTAATGGGAATAAAATGTCCCTTTTCCAAAGTTAAGATCTAAAGCAAAGGTATCTGACCTTGGTGCTAACTTTGGCAACTCAAAGTTATAAGATGTTGGCTCATCTTTTAGGGTGTGAAGTTCGGCACTATCTCTCCTTTATGCTTGTAATAGCTGATCGGGGGTAGAGACATTTGGAAATTTGAGGGGAGGAGAGCATTTGGGATGATCGCCGTGGTGGGGCAGTTGCTGTAGGCACTTGGTGTGCAAGAGCCCAGGATGATGAACGCCCATGCTGTAAGCAGTTCCCAGAGAATGTGCTGGGCTTCTTGCACCCCGTTGGGGAAACTGGTTACCCACAAAGCACCCGGAGGGAATGAGAATGATTGTGGTCCCCCACAATGTGGGATTACCATCCCCAGCCACGGGCCACAGGGTGGCAACAGGAGCAGAACAGGAGACGAGAACGTGAAGGAGAAAAAAGAGATGTCACCCAAAATTAAACGCAGCTATGGGAAAAGAACATAAATTCTCTTCTCTGGTTATGTAATTAATTGCCAAATATGTTTTCAGTTGAAATGGTTTGTGAGAAGGGCTCGGATTTAGACTTTCTTATGCCATCTAGCTAACAATATGCTTACAGAAATACTTAGGTCATAGCTAAGTATGCTCCTTATGGAAAAAAAATGAAGTTATGCGAAAGACAAATGAGTTGAGCCTCCAACTTACAGATTGTTGAATGTTCCTATTGTCCAGGCGGGTTGGGGCTGTTGGCCCATCATGCCAAGTCTGAACAAGCCCCTCACTGTGCTGGGATGGAGAGAGAATCTCATCCACCCTCCCCTGACCATGCTGGAGAAAACAGCCTGGAGTGCTGCATTGTGCCCTAAGGAGTCAAAAGGTCACATGAGGAATCTTTCTGTTGATTCATAGATAGCAAAAGGAGGGTAAATTTCCATTTAGGGCCTCTGGCTCTTGGAAAAGGCGTCTGTGAACCCAGGCAAACTGGAAATGCGGGGCATAGGTGAGAGGCTGTGATAGTGGCCATTTCCCCATCATGCTCGTACAGTGCCGTAGCATCACAGCTCACAGCAACCTCAAACTCTTGGGCTGAAGCGAGTCTCTTGCCTCAGCCTCCTGAGTAGCCGGGACTACAGGCACCTGCCACAACGCCTGGCTATTTTTTTGTTGCAGTTGCCATTGTTTAGCTGGCCCGTGCCGGGTTCCTACCCATTGAGCTATGGGGGCTGCCCTCATGTGCCTTTAATAGAAAAACCCAGTACATTCCTTTGCCCCCACATCAATCTTTAGAATACCTGTGTTCTTTTCTCAGGTTGGCATTTCTTTCACAATCACCCACCTTCTTCTTTATTTCCTTTGTGACTCAGGAAATCAGACTGATTCTTTAGAGAACCATAAATACTGTTGTTACTAGAGAGAAATCTTGTTTCGCCTAATCCCAGTAACAGCATCTGTGTCCCCAGAAGTGATAGGCTAGACCGGATGTGGCCAAACCACAGACAGGAGCCCAAACCCAGCCCATTTGGTAAATAAAGTTTTCCACCCACTTGTTCATGGCCCATGGCTGCTTTCGTGCTGCAAAGCCAGAGTCAAGTACCATGACACAGACAGATGGCCTGCAAAGCCTAAAGATTTACCACTTGAATGTTTACACAAAAAGCTTGTGAACCCCAGGCTGGATAGGCAGCTCATTTCTGCAGGTGAAATTGTATTCTAACTCCAACTTTCATTCCATAATTAAAGTTCTTCTATTTTTTTTTTTTTTTTGCAGTTTAGGGCCGGGGCAGGGTTTGAACCGGCCACCTCCAGTATATGGGGCCAGTGCCCTACTCCTTTGAGCTACAGGTGCTGCCCTTAAAGTTCTATTATTAAAGCCAGGAAAGGAAATGGATGGGAGAGAATGTCAGAAAAAAGAAAATCACACATAAGAGAGAAAAATTACTAAATTTCCCTTGCTTTTAGTAAAATAGAAATGCCTAGGTAAAGTATCAGTCAACCTTTTGGCACCGTGGCAAGTCCTGGAGTCCTTCTGGGTAGCTTTAAGGCAAGGTCTGTGGCGGAAGAGGACCCTGTTACCTGATTATGCTTAGGATGCACCACTTTCTCTGTCCCAAGGCAGAGTGACGTTTCCAAGGGAGAGGTGAAATCAGCCCAACAGTGAGTAACTGGTGGGGCTCAGTGGAGATGAATGTGGCAGAGAACGGCTACTGCCTGGGAAACGATAGGACAGCAGAAAAAGGGAAACAATCTGTGCAGACCTCCGTTGTCAGGAGGAGAGGGCGAGATGAGCAGAAACTGGAGCGTTAGGGAAGCTTTTGTGGAAAGGGCCCGCTCTAGTGGCCGTTCACAGAGACACTGCTGGGTGCTGAGCACTGTCGGGGGTGTCGTGTACATATTCTTAATTTTATCCTTGGAGTAAACAGCCTATGGGGGTAAATGTCTCCATTTCACATTTGACAGATGTCAGACTCAGAGAAGTTAAGTGACTTGCCCAAAGATAAACCTTGAGCGAGGAAGTTGGGATTTCAATCCAGGCCTGTGATGCCCAGTGTCCCTGCCCTTCCGCAGGTGTGCTGGGTCCTCATTCACGGCCTCTCTTTAGCGAGGACATTATTGCCTGCATTAAAGGACAGTAAGGACAGCAAGGCTGTGGCAGGTACCCTCAAGAAAGGAGTGTGAGCTGGCGAGACACTGCGGAGGCTTGGCTTCACCAGATTGTGAAAAGCCTCAAGTGGGAGGCCACTGCGCTGGACCGTGTTCCATGGGCAGAGGGCTAGAGGAGGAGACAGAAGGAAGCAAAGCAAGCAGGAAGGCTCGTCTGTCGGGTCGGCGGGCATACAGACTGACCCCCATTGCAGCATGACCTGCAGTGTTTTCCTCTGGGCCTCAATAGCTTTACAATTGGTGCAGTATCCTTGTTTATCTACCTCTTAGGAATCAGGTTTTAAATGATAAGAAAACTTAGCAAAAAATAGAGGAAACTTAACTAGCCACAAAACAGAGAGTATATTTTTAAAGATGAAAAGAGAATTCTTATGGCTCATTAAAATGATCATATCATTTTTAAAATGCTGTTCTTCTCCATGACTTGTTCATCATGAAGATCTGGCAAGAACTTCTGCTGTTTATACTTCCTTTCCAAGATTCTCTGCCATATAATCCCATTTCTTAAAGCAACACTGTGTTCCAGGTCGCTTGGACTCTGATCCCTCTCTCATTAAGAGAGAGGCTAAGCTTCCCTGGACCCAGTCAGTTACAGCCTGCAGAGTGGGTTTGTAGTTTTTTAGATGCTGGTGTGGGGGGGAATCCCCTGCATGCTGTTCATGTCCAGGGAGTTTCAAATTGTCAAATATGAACTGACCTTTCTGCTTTAGCTGAAGCTGAAGCCCCATGAATGTTAAAGTTTCCCTGAAAATATCTTTGGGGATCTCTTGGTAAGTCATAAAAGTGGGCCTTCTAGTGCTTGCCTCCCAGCTGACCCTCAGAGAAGCAATTCTGGAAATTCGATAGACAGGAAAAGAAGAACATGTCCACAGGAGCTTTAGCAGTTCCCAGTTTCAATTTGAAATCAAAACCTGACACATTTTTAAAGAGTCATTTGGTGCCTTTCCAAAGAGAACTCAGGACTGGCTGTTTCAATGATAAAACTGAAGTCCAGCCATCTGTGAAATTTGAGATTTACTTTTTAGTTGGGGGAAAGGAATGTTGGTCAGTCCAGCTGAACTGGCTGTTGTCTTCTGCAGAGAGCCGAGGTTCTGCCGGCCCTCTGGAATGCTTGTCCAGACTCAACTCCCTGGGCCAGCTATGGAGGGAAGCCTTAGCTGCCTTCGAAGTGCTACAGTGTGGGCTGGTGTTTTTCCCTCAAAGATGCCTGTGACAGAATGTGGGCAAGACATGCCTTTAGAATGAAATAAAAAATCATCAGAGAAATTAAAATTTTTATGAATGCATGTCTTGCCCCAAGCATGAATCCAATAAAAACCCACTATTTTGGACTGAAGTGTACCTTTATGTCATCTATGGGAGAGAAACAGTTTTCTAAGCAAGTTAAAAGCACGTGCAGCATCTGCCTCAGTTGTATCCGGCCTAAGGGATAGGTAGGCCCCGAAAGGTGGTTTATTGTGCCACCTTCTGAGAGCAGGGAGCCTGCAGGGCAGAAGCAGACAAAATAGTTTTATTACAAACGGCATTATTTCTTCTGTTATGTAGGTCCTTAGGTTTGTGCACCATGCTACACTGTGAACTTCCAAAGTCATGATTCTGCTCTGAAATTTGACAGGCAGGTGCCACCCTTGGAAGACGCGTGTACTGTCTCTATTCTCTCTCTCTCTCTCTCTCTCTCTCTCTCTCTCTCAAAGAAGACAGAAATAGCTGGCAAGACAACACAGTCAATATGCCTCAAAATGGGGTCTGGTGACCCTCAATGTCAGCATGTCCCAGGAACTTGTTAGAAATGCAAATTCTTGGACCCCACTCAGACCTACCGATCAGAACCTGGGGGTGGGAGACTGGGGCCCCAGCAATCTGAGTTTCGTGAGCCTTCTAGGTGATCGTGGGGCACACCCAAGTTGGAGAGTCTAGGACCCAGGTAACTTTCAGCTTCCTAGAAGATGACTGAATTTTACAAAGTGATATAGAAATCCAGTCCTAAAGTTTGGACTTAAATTTTTCAGGTACAGCATTATCAAAGTTCTTCCTGTTCTCCTGATCTCAGAAACTGATGAAAGTAAAGGTTTTCCCAAGCCTTCCTCACCATTTCCCTGGGGTGTTACCAGGTACTCCACTAAGAAAAGATCCCAAGGGGAAATGAGTTTGGGATACAACTGATAAAAACAATGTGAAACCAGGTTTTTCCTGTAGAACTCCTCTGAGTCTTTGGTATGCTAATATTTGTTTTTAATCTTCAAGAGGGGATTATAGAATTTCCCAAATTAACCTTAATCATCCGTCCCATGTTTTGAAAAACAAGTCTAGGGATCACAATTACAGTTACCCACAGTTTGCCTAAACTGCTTCCTGATTCAGTATGAGAACATTCAAAAAGCAGGAAAAATTAAATACCTAAAACCCCTAGGAAGAAATAATGTTTTAAAAAATAAAACACCTGACCAGGTGCAGTAGCTCACAGCTGTAATCCTAGCACTCTGTGAGGTTGAGATAGGTGGATTACTAAAAACACAAAAAAGTAGAAAAATTAGGCAGGCGTGGTGGCACACATCTGTAGTCCCAGCTACTAGGGAGGCTGAGGAAAGAGGATGCTTGAGCCTAAGAGTTTGAGGTTGCTGTGAGCTGTGACACCATGGTACTCTGGCCTTAGGCAACAGAGTGAGACTCTTGTCTCAAAATATAAACAAATAAAAAAACACCCAATTTTAGTTTTGAAATCCTAAGGTTTAGTTTTGAAAACCCAGATACCAAGAAAGTACTGTTTTAAAATCCTAAAGGTGGCTCGGCGCCTGTGGCTCAACAGGCTAATGCGCCAGCCATGTACACCTGAGCTGGCGGGTTCGAATCCAGCCTGGGCCCGCCAAACAACAATGACGGCTGCAACCAAAAAATGGCCGGGCATTGTGGCGGGCGCCTGTGGTCCCAGCTACTTGGGAGGCAGAGGCAGAAGACTTGCTTGAGCCCAGGAATTGGAGGTTGCTGTCAGCTATGATGCCATGGCATTCTATCCAGGGTGACAGCTTGAGGCTCTGTCTCAAAAAAAAAAAAAAGAAAGGTAAAAATCACTCCTGGGTGTCCACCACTTATCTGGCGGGAGGGACGCATTGCTCTGAAAGCAGGTGCTGCTTGTCACCACACTCTCAAAGCAGAGAGAGGTTTTAGTGCCCCGAGAGTCTATGAAAGCTTATGAGGCCCACTCAACTGCTAGAGAGCTATGACTAAGTGACACTAAGATTCCTCCACTACCCTAAAGTATTACGATCCCCTCACTCTGCTCAGGTTTTACTTTCTGTCATCAATCTCCTCCCTATTTGATCAGAAATGTTGATCTCTGCAAATGATTCCCAGACCTAAATAAATTATTGCAACTCAGAATGGAAAATTTTGTGAAGCTTTGAAAGCTAAAATAAGGCAAAACACTAGAGTATATAATATAATAGAGTACCAATACAAGGGAGTGTATCACACTATCTCCCCGGCTGTGCACCGCAGACAGGGCTTCAGCTGCTATTGACTTGAACCATCTGAAGTTTGTAAGGGGTCCAGGCAGGCTACTTTGTCAATGTAAATTGTTGGCTGGCGACTCTGATGATCTGGCCGGTAGGGGGTGACATTTGCACCAATAGCTCTGTAATCTCCCTCCCAGCTTGACCTCTGTGTCTATAGAATATTAGGAAGTGCAATTTTTGGAAGGAAGAGGCATATTTTTATTAGCATCCTTTGAAGACCTTGGCTTGAAATTCTAAACAACCAAAGAGCCAAGTCTTAGATTTGTCTTTTTCTGAAGGGAAGAAATGAAATGGAGGTATTTGCTTTGGACGTGCTGTGTGATTATTACCTATGGATAAAATGGATGTTCTCTCTTTTTTCCCTTTCTAGCACTCTGTTTGCTATTTCTTTATCCTCTTCTACACATGTAACCAAGGAAAAGATTGTAACTCTTTGAGGGCAAGAAGATGCCATTTATCTTTGTATCCATCAAGCCACCTTTACAGACTGCAGAGTTGCAAACATGAGGACATTAGTTCCAAAGTAAAGGGGACCCTCTTACAATAACACACCCGTGTGCCTGCAGTTGCTCAGTTTTCACTTGTGGAATGAATGGATACACTGAGATGGGACTAAGGAGAGAGGAGACTGAACATCTCCCAGCTCTGCCACAATCTGGCTCTGTGGCTTAGCAATTTATTCAGACCGTGTAACCCACAGTTCACCACATCTTCCAAATACAGCAATCATAGCTTGGTATGAGGAGCCAGTGAAATAAACTGCATCAAGCACAGCACCAAACCTGGTGGCTTTAACTTGCTTAATAAATGTTACCTAGTTAAAGGAAGCTAGGAATAAATGTTAAAATTGAGAGAAAGGAAATTCAGGGGGCTCACAGTAGAGGACAGTGTAGGAAACACAGTCTTTTATTCAAGTTAGGGCTTTAAAAACCTCTTGGAGGCTCGGCGCCTGTGGCTCAACGGGCTAAGGCGCCAGCCACGTACACCTGAGCTGGCGGGTTCGAATCCAGCCCGGGCCCGCCAATCAACAATGACGGCTACAACCAAAAAATGGCCGG
>CAUYRH010017379.1:0-10977 GCA_963574655.1 Perodicticus potto
CATGGCAATTGCAACAACAACAAAAATAAACAAATGGGACTTAATTAAACTCAAAAGCTTCTGTATAGCTAAGGAGACAACAACCAAAGCAAATAGACAACCTACCCAATGGGAAAGGATATTTGCATATTTTGAATCAGACAAAAGCTTGATAACTAGGATCTATAGAGAACTCAAGTTAATCCACATGAAAAAAGCCAACAATCCCATATATCAATGGGCAAGAGACATGAAAAGAAACTTCTCTAAAGAAGACAGACTAATGGCTAACAAACATATGAAAAAATGCTCATCATCCCTATTTATTAGAGAAATGCAAATCAAAACCACCCTGAGATAACATCTAACTCCAGTGAGAATGGCCCACATCACAAAATCTCAAAACTGCAGATGCTGGCGTGGATGTGAAGAGAAGGGAGCACTTTTACACTGCTGGTTGGACTGCAAACTGATACAACCTTTTTGTAAGGAAGTAAGGAGAACTCTCAAAGAACTCAAGCTAGACCTCCCATTTGATCCTGCAATCCCATTACTGGACACCTACCCAGAAGGAAAAAAATCCTTTTATCATAAGGACACTTGCACTAGGCTGTTTATTGCAGCTCAATTTACAATCGCCAAAATGTGGAAACAGCCTAAATGCCCACCAACCCAGGAATGGATTAACTAACTGTGGTATATATACACTATGGAATACTATTCAGCCATTTAAAAAAATGGAGACTTTGCAGCCTTTGTATTAACCTGGATGGAAGTGGAACACATTATTCTTAGTAAAGCATCTCAAGAATGGAGAAGCATGAATCCCATATACTCAAGTTTGATATGAGGACAATTATTGACACGGCGGGGGTGAGGGAAGGGGAGAGCAGAGAGAGAAAGAATGAAGGAGGGGTGGGGAAAGGAAGAGAGAGAGAGGGAAGGAGCGAGGGGGGTGGGGTCTTGGTGTGTGGCACACCTTTTGGGGACAAAACACGATTGTAAGAGGGACTTTACCCAACAAATTCAATCAGTGTAACATGGTTGCTTGTACCTTCAATGTATCCCCAACAATTAAAAAAAAAATTTGGATTCCCTAAAGCATGGAAAGGTCAATTTAAAACACAACATATTTGGAGTTTGGGGGGGTGGGCGGAAACATAGCCTCTTAATAAAACTATCATGTAACCAACAACTGACCTCTACTCTAAAATTTATATCAAGTTCAGTTGAAGTGAAAACTCCTATCAAAGCTCCTGCCATAGCTGTCTCACAAATCTTCAACTAATGTGATTTACCTCTTAATACAATTCTGGTTTTCTACCTAACTGGCATAAAGAAACATAGTTGCCCTGAATTCTTTACCTAACTGAAAAGCCCCACACAACACATCCTGGAGAGAAGCACTGACTCCCCAGTGGTCTGTCAGGGAACAGCCCACTGTGCTCGTTCTCTGCTCACAGCTCAAGTTTGCAGCAGTAAAGACAAAGGTTTCTTCTGAAGTTTACTCATCGTAACGTTGGACACAAAGTCCAGCTCTTTCCAAGGTAAATAATCCCAGTTGCAGAATTTTCCGCGACGTTCTTTTGTTCATGATTTGGATCTTTTGGGCCTCATCTCTTTTCTTCCACTACATTGTACCGATGTTTTATGATTTCCCTACACCCAGGTCATTATTTCACTCAAGATACTGGGCTGTCATTTCTGTGGCACCACCAAGACACCTTTTTGACATAGTAGGTGAATGGAGAAACTGTCATTTGGCACTTCTAGATGGCTGCAGTTAGTGACTACAGTGGCCTCATCTATGTCTTTGGAGCCAATGAAAAATGTCCATGCATTAGTCTGCTTCCCAGTCCCAAATTCTCCTCCCAGAAGATGAGATGCTCCCCGTCTGTCAAGTCCCCATATACAGAAATTGTGAAATGAAGGGCTATTAACTGAAGGCATGGTGTTTTCTGGGGTGGGGATATACACACACACACACACACACACACACACATGCAGGAAAGAAGGGGGAGTGGAAGCCCCTAATAGCAATGTCCCAGGAATCTCAACCCTAGAATAACTGAATTAATGATACTGTAACTATAATGCAGCTTTAGTAAAAACAAAAATGGATAGTTCTCCCATATGCTAATCTTCCGCATGTTCTGAACCAGTATACAGCAAAGCAGACATTTTATTGGTGTATTTTAAAATACTTAGGCAAACAAATGGTTACAAAAGAGAAAAACTAAAAGTGCAAACATAAATACCAAGCCGTCAGCATACCCCCAGGAGATGTTTGTCACATGAATAGTTGGGACGTTTTATGATAAATGTCAAGTGTTTGATGCTTATGGAAGAACAAAGTAAATTCGAGGTGGAAATTGGGCCTTGGCTCAGTAGGAGAAAGCTGAGGCCAAGCATGAGGAACTGGGTGCTACAGGGGAGCCTGGCAGAACCAGGGCACCCAGGGAAGTCATCAAATCCCACTCAATAAAAGGCTTTCATCCCTTCTGCTAGGGAACAGGTTGCCTTCAAGGGCACCTCTAATTCTATGACTCAAGTTCCATATAGTCCCAGTTTCTGAGGCATCATCATTATGTTTAGAGAGTAGCTACTCAGACTTTCAAAAGCTGAGAATACTCAACCCAATGTTCCTCCGTTAGGACGAAATGTGGACTGATTCAATGCTCACCTACTCTGAAACTTTCTTCAACCAAACTTATTCCCACTGGGATCCTCTATGCTGTTTTAGCAACTTTGCATATTCTTTCCAATTTATTTCCTAGAGCATGATTATCACCCTTTTTGCATGCATTATTGAATATTATGTTGTGGTGCCTCAATTATTGTATGGTCCAGTAGAAAAAGCATGGGAAAATCTTGACATGTCAAAGACAAAATCATTCATCTAAATGAATACTCAGTTTCTTATAAGGAAAAAATACAAGCTTGAAAAGCAGGGGCTCTAAAGTCAGAAGACACGATTTGAGTACCCAGATGAAGTTATTTATTCTCCCTGATTTGTAGTATTCTTAACTGGAAGAAGATGGGGAACAATACTGATCTTGTAGGGGTTCTTGAAGATTCCTGAAAATGTTGACTATAAAATGCCTGGCACAGAGGAGACACATTATAAGTCATAATTCTCTGCCCTTTCTTGTCGTACCGACCCAATTGAATGAAGCAGCTCCTGCCAGTAATCCTACCAATCTGGGAGGCTGGGGCAGGTGGATTACTTGAGGCCAGAAGTTTGAGACCAACCTGAGCAAGAGAGAGACCCCTGACTCTACTAAAAATAGAAAAACTAGCTGGGCGTTGTGGTACATACCTGTAGTCCCAGCTACTTGTAAAGCTGAGGCAGGAGGATCACTTGAGCCCTAGAATTTGAAGTTGAAGTGGGCTATGATGATGCCACTGCACTCTCTCCAGAGCAACAGAGCCAGTCTCTGTCATGTGGGGGGAAAAAGTACCAATCATTAGGAGGAAGGGAAGTTGTTTCATTTAACTCTCTCGTAATCTCAGACATTCATCATGTATATGAACAGTATCCAATGACCACTGATTGAAATGAATCCTTGAATTCCTAAAATCAAGAGAATTAAGGGGAAAATGTAAAGGAAAGAGTGCTTGACCTGTGGTGCCAGCACCAGATCATGGTCCTGATTCTGTGAATAACCAAGATACTGTGAGAGACTCATCTTCAAAAGGACGGTGTTGGACTAGAGCAGAAGCAGCAATTAGGCAGCTTGAAAATGTGCTCTGTCTGGCCCACAAAACTTTCTTTTAAATTTGAATTGTTTGATAACATTAACAAATTATGAAATTAGAAATCCAGATTCCTGAAATTGTTTGGGACGACACAGTAACCTGGGTAACATTTCCATGTGACAGCAGTCTGCCGGAGCAGAGGGCACCTCCCACCGGGGAAGCGTACGATCACCAGCTACAGTCCCCTCCTGACTCACTCGCTTGATTGTGTTGCCTTCCTCATGCCTTGCATTTGATTTTGGAAACACAGTAGAACTTCCATAGCTGACCACCTCCTGAAGTTGACCTCATTTTCATAGACTGGACACGTACCACAGGTATGTAGCAGCACAGTAGGTGGGGCTGCTGATGTTGACCAGTTTGTTACAGTCCCTTGAGTGGTCCACTGACAGAGGCTCTACTGTACTAGACTAGCAAATTCTAGAATCCCTAGTTGTTCTATGTTTGGAAAATTCCTGGGAGCATAATAAGTGCTGATAGGACTTACAGCAGGACCCTGTCTGCTGGGCTCTGTGGGCCATAGGCCTGAAGCCAAATCCTTTCCTGCCTCATTGCTGCATGCTGAGCAGGCTGAGAACACAGAGGTTCACAAATAGGAAGAAGAAGAAACCAAGTGTTGGACAATAATTCTTCCTTGCATATTTAGTAAAATGGCTGAAAAGTCAATGCTTTCAGAAACTGTAAAGGAGGAAGCCCTACCTTCCCTTTTTGAAAGCATTTCAGAAAGCTCCCTTTGGAATAGAACCAAGTGGTATATGAGAAAATGAAGGAGGTTATGGCTTTAATTGGTGGGGTGGAGCCGGGGGGAAACCCTTTGCCCTGCCTATCTCCATGGGCAGAATTAATTCTGTGGGCTTTCTAAAGCCACAGAGCTCTGCAACTTTGAAACAATATCTCATGAGAAAGGGAAAGTGTGGAACCTGGATTTGGAGACTAGGGGTTGGCCTCAGTGCTGGATGCACAAACAGTATCCAAAAGCTACCTCTGCCACACAGTCTGGGCAGGCAGCTCGAAGTCTTCTGACGAATTTAGCCTCGTCTGTTGTAAAGAGCTGCACTCAGGGAGTCACACTCAGGAAGCTCCCGCCAGTCCCGCCACTTAACCCTGCACACACTGTCTCCACCTGACTTCCTGGCAGATCCAGTGCACGGATACTCCTCCCCTGTAGCCACACAAACCACAGAGCAAGAGAGCGGGCATACCAGGAGCCAAAGAAAAGGGAAAGAGTACGGAGGGAAAAAAAAGATAAGGAAGAGAAGCAATGTGTGTGTGATATGCTGCGGTAGTTAAATCGTTATCTTCTTTGAATTCTTTTAGAAATAAAATAAATATAAAAAGACAAGTAATTTTCTCACCTAATTTGCTTGTGGAGCTGATAATTAAGTGTTGTTGGCTGCATCACCAGAGTGAATTTGTGATACTTGCTGTAGTGTCTCTGCATATTTAAAGACGAAAATGTTCTTTCTGGTGCTTAGCAAAAATATCATTTTTATGAACCCTTTTCCTCAGGCAGTTCTGTAGCCTCCATTCCCCGTTTGTGGAGCTGCAAGACTCCCTGTCTGAGATGTGACAAAGATCAACTTCACACCTAAATGCTCCTGTCAGCCTACCTATTCCTTAACTCTGACAAACAGGCCCTTGCCTCTGAGGCCTACAGAAATCCCAGATGTTCTCAGCGAGACCTTCGCCCTTACGCATCTGCACATGTCTTGATTCATCTATCCCCTCACTCTCTTCCAGTTCAAAACATGGTAAGGAGGGTAAATTGCATAACAATTAAAAACTTCATCCAGTCCCACTGCGTAAAGGTGAGTGGAAACAATAATACTAGCTCACGGGAATTTTGTGAGGATGCAGTGAGCTAATGCATGGAAAATATTAAACACAGGTCTAGAGCACAGTAAGAGCTCTATGTAGGGTAGATGTCATCATTGTCATTATCACTGTTCTAGCTGACACCAAAGTAATTGCATGTCAGAATAGCCTGAGGAAATTATTAAAAATATGTATCTACAGGTCCCACACCCAAAATAATATTGTAACTTCTGAACATGGTCTTGATGATTTCTTTCAAGATCCCAAGGTGAATAAATGCTCAATCCTATCAACTTGAGGGTGGCGCCTGTTGCTCAAGGAGTAGGGTGCTGGCCCCATATCCCAGGGGTGGTGGGTTCAAGCCTGACCCTGGCCAAAAAAAAAAAAATCCTATCAACTTACGCCAAAGACACTCATTGCTAATGTGGAGGACTATTGCAAAGAGATTGAATTTGCCCATTCTTTGAGCATGTGTTACAGTGGAGACAGCAGCATAAGTAGAAATGAGGTATCCTTTTTTAAGTAGAGATGGTGGGGAGGGGAGATCTCAATTCCAGATTTGCTAACTAATATCTGCATCCAAATTTAGCTCCTATACAGCTGGGTACTAAATATTCTTTGTGCAAATACCCGCAGTGGACATGATCAGCATGGAACATGATCCTCATGAGATAGGGTGTTCTCCTGCCAGTGGGGACTGCTAAGTGAAAAAGCAAAAAAAAAAAAAAATTCTTTTTTCCAGTTGTTTGTCTCAAACCAAGAAGTGTTTGGACTGCAGAATAGCGGTTTTTACTCAAGCTTTCTTGTTTCTGCTGTGAGCAGGGTGATGGCTCCATCAGAGACCATGGAGGTAACTGGTGTGATCAAATCTTGACAAATCCTCAGAATTAAAGAGAGCAAGCAAAGCCCTGCACTGACCCATGAACATCACAGCCATTACTGGTCCAACTCTGGTGGCCACTGCAGGGTACATTAGGAGAAAGGTATATATCATGGGGACTTCTTATTCTCATAACTGTGACATCACTCATTGAAGAAACACCTCTGGCTATAGCTACCAACTGTCTTCATGGCAGCATGACTCTTTTGGAAGGGGTAAGCATCTATTTGGTCTAGTTTATAAAAACTGAATTTGTAGGTTTCTTGTATCAAGCTTCATCGCTTTATTAGGGTTTGCAACTTAGCTCCCAAGTGATACCAGCTTTAAAAGCATGGCTATGGAACAGTGGTTTTCAACTAGGGATGATTTTTTGTACCACCAACCCCTGCCCCCTGAAAATTATTAGAGATTTTTTTTGTTGAAATAACCAGATAGGGAGGGCGCTGTTACAGGCATCTGGCAGGCAGAGTCTAAGGAGGCTGTAAAAATCCTCCAATACACAGAAGAGACCCCCACAATCAAAGAATTATCTGGCCTGAGATGGCGCTGGTGCCAAGATTGAGAAACCTGGCTGTACGAGAAGCTGTAGCATTTAGCTGCTGCCCACCTCTAAATCCCTCAGACCCCTTCTCCATGGCAGCTCTCTTTTGCATCTTGTCAAAACATAGGGATCACCAATATTGGTTTTTATTGTTGCCCTCAAGAGTAGCCTCTGGGACAGGCAACATCCGTTTGCAGAAATCTCTTCCTTTTATGGGTAGTTCGGAAAATAAATCAGGCTAATCCGAAGGGTTACAATGGCACAACTAGGTTGGGGGTGACCTAAAATCCAGTTCTGCATCCTAACAGCTTGAGTGCTTAGCAAAATTAAAAAGATGAATGAATAGGATGTAATGTACTGTCCTTCCATGTTGAGGACAATGAAATAATCGGAATTAAATGGAGAAAGTTGCCAAAAGGGTAGCACGTGAATTAAAATTAAAATGTCACATGGTATGGTGAATCTGTCACCTTGCGTGGCCATTGCTCTGCTGCTATTGTTAGTACTTACACCCCGCCTAAGCTATAGCAACCTTAGGAAAGACATTCTCTATACATGGCTCCAGCAAGGTTTTTCATTTTATTTTTTAACAATTGAAAAGAATATCTGGGAACTGCGAGCCACCAAGCATCAATAACATGTGGAGAGGAATAGCCCATCCTGGAAGCCCTACTATTTAATTTTCACTCAAATTTTTGTCGTGTTGGAAAGTCATTTTCACCAAATGGTCCAATGTTCCTTTTTGTCGCTATGGAAAAGAATAGTTGTGACTCTGAATTAGTCATTAGCCAATTAGCATCTGCTCTGAATCAGCAGCAAAATGGAAACAAAACAATAATTCAGAGCTCCCATTATGTAAAACACATGGGGTAATTGTGTTACAATTAAACTTAAAAGGAATAAAGGTCATATCTTTTTTACTTTGATAAATCAAATTTTGCCTGCTTTGCATACCTCTCCAGTTAGTATATAGACAAATTCCTGGCTTTTATTACATTAGTGCTGTCCCCACCACTACTCCCACCCCAGGAACCCTAAGGAGGTATCAGGGGTCTGATGCAGCCTGGAGCGTCAGGTCACTGCACTATTCTACACTGGTTTCCACAGACTAGTTCATTTTCCAGTCGTTCTCCAAGAAAGCTACTATGTATATGGTTTGGGGACCACTCCAGAGGTCCCCATTCACCATAGATAGTTCCCTTGGAAATGTTCAAGGAAGACATGTCATCTCAATGCTGCTGAGCAAAGCTGTGGCCAATTCTACCCCACCACCAATGGGGTAAAGATGGCCACCACTCTCTGAGAGTCTCCCTCCTCCCAGCAGCACCGGGGGGTGGGGGTGCAGGGTGCCAGTAATCACGTACCTCATGTCTCTCCCAGTTTGGGGGAACCTCACCAGAACTGCCAACACTCCTTCACCAAACCTTCTTGCCTTTCCTCCCATAGAATACCCCACCTACCTACCATCCAGTATCCTTATAATCAGCTGAACCTGCACAGAGAGTAGCCCTTTGAAAAGAAGCAGGTGACATAGAGTATTTCTAGGGCCCTCAGGAAGGCCTGCCCCATCAGCTGGGCTGGAAGGACAGGGTGGTGCTGGGGTTGAATCCCTGGGGCAGCTTGAGACTGGGGAGCCCCAAAGGCCTTGGATCCCAGGGCTGATGACCTCACAGTCCGGATCCACCTGGCCTTCTTCATTGGCCTCCCCACCAGGTCACAGCAGCTCCTTGCTCTGCCTGAGAGACTACCAGGTGCAAATGGCCCCATGTGTCCAGCCAGATCCCTCACGCCCATACTAATCACCCAAGACACATGCTCACCACTCCCTCTGTCATACCCAAGAAACTATCAATTCAAAGAAATCAAATTATGTGACAAAAAGAGAGCATTCTAGAGATCTGGCCAAACTCACAGATTGCAGGAGAAGTAGAGTCTCCCGGAGACCTGAGAGAAGATGCATTTGACACTAGGGACAGTGAGTGCTCTGTGAGTCCTGGCAGGCTCCTGCCAGTGAAAGAGGGGTGGAGTCCCCAGGACAGGGCAGGGGCCAGGTGGGACTGATCTTCCTTTTTTCTCCTCCAGTCTCCTGGCCAGGGCCAGACCACAGGCTCCCCATGGCTGTGCAGGGCCCTCACCCGTCTACCCACTCCACATCTACCTCTCTGGGCTCCTCCAATGGCACCTCCAGCCCTAACGTGCCGGCCAGAGGCAGCTCCACGCCTCCAACCACACTTGCAAGACTTGTCTGTCCAGCCTCTCCCCCAGGGCCCTGAGTTCTTACCTGGGGCACAGTCTGCAGCCCCACAGGAAAGCCTTCTCAGTATGGCCCATCTGCATCCTGGGCTCTGGTCTCCCTCACCCCTATCCTTGGGACCAGCCCTGGCCTGGAAAGGAGGGGCTCAGAGTGCCACAGCTGCTGCCCTGTTCTCCTTGAGTCTGTCTTCAATCCCAGGGGCAGCCTTGTTTCTGGGAGGCAGGGCCTGCTTCCACCTGGCAGCTACATCCCTGTGTTTCTTCCCATGCTGGTGCCCTGTCCCAAGGAGCAGAAGAGGGAGGGATGCCTGGTCCTGCCCTATCCCAGCTCCCTCCTGGCCTTTTCTCCTGGGCTCTAGTCTCAATCCAGGGCCTACCCTGAGAACAACCCTGCTTTCCCTCACTGCAATCAGCATGGGTGGGACACCCCTCTCTTTGGGCAAGTACTGCCTGCCCCCTATGATTGACTGAAGTCCCCTAGCTCTGAAGTCTCCTGCCCGGAGACCTTGGGAAACAGCCCCATCTCTAAGAAGTGAGTGTCATTGTTTCCCGGGAGATTTCCTTGCATCTCCTCCCTGGGGAGCTGCCGGATGTCCCCTGCACAGATACCATGTTGATGGCTCAAACCTTCCTTCAGACTCCAAACCATGCCGTTTGGTTCCTGCTATCTCTTTCACAATCTTGCTGCCTCCAGGGAACCTGCAGGTGGTTTGGGGAGCACAGGTTTGAGCCTCCTCTCCACTTCCCCATTTTTGGCTTGGGAGGCTTCTGCTGAAGCAGAGGTGGATGTCAGGCACTTTTCTGGCCCTTGAAGGAGCTGGTGGCTCATAGTAAAGTCATAGGGATGGTCCATGAGGGTGGTGGGCCAGGGAGGCGGGATCCCATGAGTTCAAAACACAAAACAGGCTTCCAATGCCAGGATGTCAGACCAGCTCTCCCCACCAGGGAAACAAATTCCTTTTGCAAGTCCTGAAAGAAAATTCTCCATATATGTGACCTGGTATCCACTGATGATCTCCCACCCTGGCAGATTACGTTCCTGCTACCCATCTGTGGGAGGTGTTGCCCTCCCCACACCCTTGTCCCCACTTAGCTGTGCAAAGAAACTCCTGGTGATCACCCTTGCTGGCTGCTTTGTGCCCAGACAATGCAATCACCAGATCCTGGTATTTGGTCCTTAAATCTGTCTAGGCTTTTCCCCCATTATCAGCACCAAAGTCCCAGCCGGCAGCATCATCTTTCCAGGGACTGCCTGGTCCCTTCAGGTCCCTACCTCTGACTATTCCCAGCACAGCAGCCAGAGCCACCTCCTCAAAAAGGAAATGTGCTGCAATGAATAATCTGGTGCAAATGTCTTTTTTGCAAAGTGATTTTTGGCCTTTTGGATATACTCCTAATAGAGGAATTGCAGGATCCAACGGCAGGTCAATTTTTAGATCCCCGAGTGTTCTCCGAACTTCTTTCCAAAAGGAACGTATTAGCTTCATTCCCACCAGCAGTGCAGAAGTGTACTCTTTTCTCCACATCTATGCCAACATCTGTAGTTTTGGGATTTTGTTATGTGGGCTGCTCTTACTGGAGTTAGTATCTCAAAGTGGTTTTGATTTGCCTTTCTCTGATGATTAAAGATGATGAGCATTTTTTCATGTGTCTGTAGACCATGCACCTGTGTTCTTTGGAGAAGCTTTTGTTCAGGTCTCTTGCTCATAGTGAAAGGGGATCACTTGTTCTTTTCTTATTAATAAGTTTG
>CAUYRH010017381.1:0-15864 GCA_963574655.1 Perodicticus potto
CTACTGTCATGCCAAATCAGCTAGTACTGATATTGTCAAGAAAGCAATTTTAATGAACTTTATTAGATTGATCCAAGTCAAGTTATTGTTCCTATAAAGATACTTGTACTGGCATGGTGCCTGTGGCTCAACGGGCTAAGGGGCCAGGCGCCAGACACGTACACCTGTGCTGGGGGGTTAAAAACCAGCCCGGGCCCGCCAAAAAACAATTCTGGTTGAAAAAAAAAAAAAAAAAAAAAAAAAAAAAAAAAGAGAGAGCAGAGTCTCACTCTGTTTTCCAGGCTAGAGTGTTGTGACATCAACCTAGCTCACAGCAACCTCAAAGTTTTGAGTTTTGTTGTGAGAATTAAATAAATTAATTAATGCAATGAACTTAGAATACTCCAAGAAAGGGTCAGATTTTATTTTTGTTATTATACGGCTATAAGCTTTTGTTTCTCTACTTTTGAAAGAGATGTGGGTGTAAGAACGATTTTACTATCTGGAGCTCAATGGTAAAGAGCAAAAGACACTGAGACACAGTGTAAGAAGACAATAGGGAGTGGTGGGGATTAGGGCAAAATGCAGAGTCCTGTCTCAAGGGATCACCCAGCACTGGATTGCAGCTGATTATAACCTCAATAATCAGATGTAGAAACATAGGCTTAGTGTTGCCAGAACTTTCAAGTTTTCGGAGAAAGCTAGAAAACTGGAATTTTTTTGTATGAGAAATCTTCTGAATTTTGACTGTTGGCAAATTAATCAAATTATAAGAAAAATATATGGTGTGCGCCAACGCTCTGTGAGCCAAATAAAACAAGTCTGGGGGCTGGATCCAGCTCATGTGCAGCTAGTTGTGAGCTTTGGGGTAGCCTACTGGCCAGAAGAGGCTGCTGGCTTCTCAAGGAAGAAAGAGCATAACCTTTATCTCTGGCAGGGCTCTCTTTGGTGAGATAAGACAATGCATCTTTGACTGGGAAGGTAAGTGTGCTGGGAGAACTTGGAGAACGGGGAGTCACTGAGGACTTCAGTGCTCAGTATGGACAGAAGTGAGCAACCGTGTGTCTTAGTCATTAAAAGAAGACACGAAGTGGATTTTATAGAAAGCAAGGGACAGGTCTAATATCCCAAGTATGAGCCAAAGGTAGTCAGAATCCTAATCTTGTCTGTATGACTCCACGAAGTGGATTTGCGTCGTTTAAAGTATTTTTTTTTTATTTTTGTATTTGTTAGAGACAGAGTCTCACTTTGTCACCGTTGGTAGAATGCAGTGCTGTCACAGCTCACAGCAACTTCCAACTCCTGGGCTTAGGCGATTCTCTTGTCTCAGCCTCCCAAGTAGCTGGAACTAAGGTGCCTACGAACGCCCGGCTATTTTGGTTTTTTTTTTGCAGTTTTTGGCAGGGGCTGGGTTTGAACCCGCCACCTCTGGCATATGGGGCTGGCGCCCTACTCCTTTGAGCCACAGGTGCCGCCCCTGCCCAGCTATTTTTTGTTTGCTGTTTGGCCGGTACCGGGTTTGAACCTGCCACCCTAGGTATAGAGGGCCAGCGCCCTGCCCACTGAGCCACAGGCACCGCCATAAAGTATGTTGTTTTAAGCATCCTTTTGAGGAGAAGGGAAGATAAAACTGAAAGCTGTGATATTATATAAATTCAAGGGATTAACATCAGCACGCATCCCACGATCCGGGCCCACAGGCAGAGCTTCCACATGCTTCAGGACTGTCCAACTTAATTCGCCTCTGGAGCAGGTTCAAGCGCCCCTCCTGCTTACTTCCCCTAAAAAAAATCGACATGCCGATTTGAATTCTCCGTCTTCAGAGACAGATCGGGGCACACAACCATGTTTAGAAATCCCTGTCCGCACACACATCTGTTATACACATTGCCACGGTGTACTCTGGTTGTTCAACAATGAGCAGAATTATTTCCTCTCATTACTTGCCATGTCGCTTCAAAACCGCACTCGAAAAATAAAACCACCGAAGGGGTCCCAGCCAATCAAACTGCCTCGCTGGGGCCCAACTTTCCAAACACAGGAGTTTGGGGGGCGGTGAGGGAGGGAGAGGGGTGGAGGTGGGCTGTGTGTGAGGGAGCAGGGCTGTAGCTGGGATGGGTTCCTCTGGATTTCTGTGTGTCTCTTGGTGTGTGTGTTCATGGACACTCATCCGTCTGTAGGTATGACTGCACGCCTGTCTCTATCTGTCTGGACGCCTAACTGAATGTATCTTTCAGTCTGGGCCTGTCTGTGCATCTGTCTGTGTCTGTGTGTGCGTTATAAATAGCACCCACTACGACCAGGCACAATGGCTCATGCCTGTCATCTCGGCACCTTGGGAGGCTGCGGTGGGAGAATTTCTTGAGGCCAGGAGTTAGAACCAGTCTGGGCCCCATAGCAAGATCCTTGTCTTTAAAAAGATTAAAGAAAAAAAATTATCTGGGTATAGGGGCACATACCTGTAGTCCCAGTCACTCAGGAGGCTGAGGCAGGAGGATCACTTGAGCCTAGGAATTTGAGGTTGAGTGAGCTATGATGATGCCACAGCACTCCAGCCTGGGTGACAGAGTGAGACCCTGTCTTTAAATAAATAAATAAGCAAGAAATGGATAACACCCTCTTACCAGATATTTACACTATGCCAGTCCTCGTACCACTTGCTTTCTATATACGTGGCTGTCCTAATGAATCTCTGCAGCAATCACACAGCAGAAACTATGATCTTACTTTTACCCATTCACTCAAATATGTACTCAGCACCTCCTGAGTACCGGGCACTGTCCCAAGCACAAGGAAATGACAATGAAAGAGACACACAAACCCCTAGCTGGCAGGGAACATACTTCTAAGTGGGGACAGACACATTAAAGACTAGTAAACAAATGAATATTATTTCAGAGCTGGGAGGTAATGGAGATTTAATGTGTTCATAGAGGTTGTTAGGGGAGAAGGTTGTCAACTTGAGCCCAGAGCTCAAGAGACCATTCCGTGGTTAGCTTAGCTCCTTGGCAAAGGTGCATTTCCATGTAGCTCCTTTTCATCTATGCCAGGTGAAAAGGGCCCCATACTGAATGTCTGTTTGAAAGTCCCCTTACTCATTTGCTTGTAGGAGTGAACGCACCCTTTAGAGTTTGAGGTCTTGCAAAATAACACCCTTCCAAATGGCTGGGGAGAATGAAACAGGTGGGACTCAGTTTGTACCTCTTTCTGCAGAGGTGGTGGCTGTGTAGACTAGGGACACAGAGCTCTCTTTTTCTGTCCTGAACTAAACCAGGTGCCACTATGAGAAGGCCCGTGCATGGCATAGATGGGTGGGAACACTGACCCAGCCACTCAGGGTCTGTATGTGTTCTTGGGTGAAATGATCCAAGAATTGAACTCAAGAAGAGTACGAACACTCTGCATGAAGTAGGGAGGCTTGAAGAGGAGATTTGTTCTCAGTTGAGTCATGCTGAACTGAGGATTCAGCTCTCTTGAGACTGGTTCATAGCAAAGAATTCCTTCTCTATGGAGAAAAACAATTATACATTTCAACACCAGGAAGCTAGTATTTACTGAACTCTTTTTATCATGCCAGGGACTGGATGCTGACTCTACACATGTTGTCTCATTCGGAGGAAGGTATTAGTAAGCCCGTCTTGTGAATGAAACAACGGGGGGTCAGAATGGTTAAGACACTTGTCCAATACCACACAGCCAGTAAGGCACAAATGTGGGATGCAGACACAGGTCCCACGGGCTTCAAGGACAGTACCTGTCTGCACAACAGTTTCACCCAAGCAAGGACATGGGTACCAAGGACTGAAATGTAAGGAGGGTTTAAAGTCAGGGCTACAGCCTTGGGCAGGATCCTCTCAGAACACCTCAGTGTTTGTTCTGAGCAACAGAAAGATATCCGTGTGCTATTGAGAGGACCCCCAAGGGGGAGGGAGGGCTTTAGAGGCTACTTGGGCATTTCCTTAGAATATTTGAGATTTTTTTCTCCCTCCCAGAACACTGCAATCTTGTTTTGCTTTGTCAATTTGGGGATGGTGGAACTGGGAATAGAATACAGAAAACTGGGCTGTCAGGAAGCCTCCTTGCATTCTGGGTACACCTCCTTTCTTCGGAGAACAAACCAAACAGAGCGTGTAGACAGATCTGTACTTCTAGTGAAGCATTAGGATTAAGCAATGATTTCTTTCTTAGATCTAAATGCCAGGAAAGGGCAAATGCCACCCCATCCTCCCCTTCAGAACCATTCAAGGTAGTGAGCATCCCAGCACCAGAGGCATTTAACCAGAGGACAAACTATTCAATGGAAGGGAGTTCTCCCTTGGGTAAGAGATTGGAGTACAATGTCTAGGTTCTTTTCAATTCCATTTCCAAGTTTGTGACATCAAGGAGTTGGTAATACTCAGAGCCAATCCACTGAGATTTATGCAGCATCCATCAATTTCTCTGAGGCTGATCCACTCAAGAACCATTGGGCAAGTTTTTTTTGGCTTCTGAGTCTTAGTAATTTCTCCTTTGATTTTGGTCTAAACTCAGGCACAAAGGTTAGCATATTCGATTAATGAAATATTTGATTTATAGACACAGTACAATTATGGTTATGACAGGGTGGTTTTGAGCCTGGGTTAAAATTCTGGTCTGCTGCTCACCACTTGAGCAAATGACTAAAACTCTGTGCCTCAATCTTTCCATCTGTAAAATAAGGTTAATGACAGAACCTACCTGATAGTGTCCAAGAGACAGTTGAATGAGATCCTACAGGTGAAGCAATTATCATGGTGCTTGATGCAGCATAAGTATTTTATATTATTATTATTATTTATTCAACAGGTATTACTAATTGAAGGCCAGTTCAGTGTCAAACCTGAGGAATCATGAGTAATACTCAGAAAGAAAGAAAAACCCATCTGTTACAGACAACCCTTATCTTCCTACCCCAAGGGGCGTCCATGGAGACAGAGGAAATCCCAGGTGACAGGTACATCCTTCCTCTCAGTTTTCAAAAAGTCTTCCCACGAGGTCACATTTGGATGAAACCCAAGGCTTGGGTGATGGCTGGGCCTTGATTTTATCAGAATCGACTTTTCCCAACCAGACTGCACATGCTATTGATATATAATATGGCTTTATTACTTGTTGAATACCCACAGTCTGTTCAACCCTTTACAAGAGATAAAGAAGATAAGTCCTAGGCCCCTGGGAGTTTGAGATTTAAGTTACTCAGACTGAAAATGCACTCAGCTGAGAAAGAGTTTGTATGCCTGAGGCAGGTTGACTCTGAACTCATTTATTCCTCCCATAAAGAAGACATGAAGTGGAAGGCTGAGCTTGGATCTTTGCAGGACTGAAGCTCAATATGGAAGAAATATATGCTATTAAAAATTAATTGAAGCAGAAGGATTCTTTTTCTAAACCAAGGAACAGTAAGTCATCATAAACCGTAGCACTGAGGAGGCCTTGATTTCCTGTCCTCCTTTGCAAGTTTCCAACTTTTAAAGTTTAGTATCTATTTACTATGCAAAAGGGGGTTAAATTAGTTGGGCATCACGATGGGCAGCTGTAGCCCCAGCTACTAGGGAGGCTGAGGCAGATGAATTGCTTGAGCCCAGGAGTTTGAGGTTGTTGTGAGCTAGGCTGAGGTCACAGTATTCTAGCCTGGGCAACAGAGTGAGACAAAATAAATAAATAAATAAATAAATATAAGGGTTGAATAAGAGTCTTAATTCATCACCTTTCCTCACGCTCATCAAATCACAGTGCTTCATAACTACAGCAGCCTTTCAACCTATTTATGGCTGTCCTTTTCTCTGTGTGCTGTGGTCCAGGCCACTGTTACCTTTTATTTGGAAGACAAAAACTTCTTCCTAAAAAGTTTCCTTCCCTGCTGCTTTGTTTGCTAATATGTTCTGCTTTTATCACTCATTCAGAGTAAATGCCTTCTCGTAGTTTAACATATACACAGCAAAGAGCAAGGTGGGAAGGACACAGCTCCACGGTGTTTGTATGAAATGAAACCAGCATGTACCCGGCACTCCAAACCTCAGCATCCTCAGCTCCCTCTCCAGCACCCCGGCCTCCTTCTCGCTCACTACCTCCCCCGGCACAACACAAGGGTAAGTGCCACCTTGGCCTCTTACGCATGGTCAGCACTGACTCGGCTCTGAAGCTTGTAGAAGATGGGATCATCCAGTATGTAGAGCCGCTTCTGCTATAATGCTTGTTTTTTTTTTTTTTTGTTTTGAGACAGAGCCTCAAGCTGTCACTCTGTAGCATCACAGCTCACAGCAACCTCCAATTCCTGGGCTCAAGCGAGTCTCCTGCCTCTGCCTCCCAAGTAGCTGGGACTACAGGTGTCCACCACAATGCCCGGCCATTTTTTTGGTTGCAGCCGTCATTGTTGTTTGGTGGGCCAGGGCTGGATTTGAACCCCCACCAGCTCAGGTGTATGTGGTTGGCGCCTTAACCCGCTGAGCCACAGGCGCCGAGCCTATAATGCTTGTTTTGAAAATGCAGATACGTTCCAGCATGATTGATATATTAGAGAATGATTTGAGCATAAGGCAAATTTTGCATTTGCTTATATGCGATTTTGTGCAAGAAACATTAAATAAATATAAAAAACTGCCCTCTGCTGAACTGAGCCCTGGAAGGAGGCACAAAATGCACATTGCTCAAACATGTACTGGCTGCCTCGGTTTGGTGAGTCTGTCATGAGCCACATGTCGGGTGTCACAACTCTGATTTCAGACAACCTCCTTCTACTCCGGACTCCTTCCCCAAACTCACAAAGTACAAGCCTTCCAATGCCCATCTCTGCCAGCAGACGTCAAGAGGACTTTTCAAAAGTTCCGTGTTTATTGAAATATTTATGCATTTTTAAAACCCCTATTTAACATGTATAAAACTGTGCTACTGTTTTTATTCCATTCCTATTTTCAAAATATATCACTGACATTTTTTTTTTCAGCATTGTTCCCCTAACCTCACTTTGCCTGTGAATTCTGCAGCTTCTATTGAGCGCTTTTGCACAGCACTGCGGCGTTCAGGTGCTCACGCCGGCGCGGCAGAACTCACTGTACATGCTCTTGGGTGTCTGGCTTCTTTCTTTCAGCACATCTCATGTCTGTGA
The DNA here is from genome assembly GCA_963574655.1 of Perodicticus potto. Taxonomy (NCBI): domain Eukaryota; kingdom Metazoa; phylum Chordata; class Mammalia; order Primates; family Lorisidae; genus Perodicticus; species Perodicticus potto. The sequence continues at coordinate 7,103 of CAUYRH010017381.1, forward strand.
CGTTCGTCTGTGTTATTGCTCAGAGTTGTGGACCAGTTCTTCTCAAAGCTGCACTTTACACCCTTGAACAGTGTGAGGATAACACAATTTATTTATCCGTTCTGCTATGGCTGGGCATCTGGATTCTTTCCAGGTTCAGGCTATTGCAAATACAGTGGGCCGTGGATGATGTTGATGTACGTGTCTTTTGGTGAATACGTGCTTGCATTTCTCTTGGGCATATACCTGGGAGTGCTGGCCCCCAGAGTAAAAGTCTGCTCAGCTTTAGCAGAAACTGACAATCGATTTTCCAAAATGGTTGGACCCAGCTCAGTGCTGTAGCTCAATTGGTTAGGGTGCCAGCCACATACACCAAGAGTGGCGTGTTCGAATCCAGCCTGGGCCTGCTAAACAACAATGACAGCTACAACAAAAGAATAACTGGGCATTGTTGCAGGCACTTGTAGTCCCAGTTGCCTGGGAGGCTGAAGCAAGAGAATCACTTAAGAAAGAGTTTGAGGTTGCTGTGAGCTGTGACACCATGGGACTCTACTGAGGGTGTCATAAGGAGACTCTGTTTCAAGAGAAAATAACAACCCCCCCCAAAAACCCAAAATGGTTGGACCAATTTACCCTCGCACCAGAAGCTTGTGAGTTCAAAGTTCTCCATTTATTTGCAACTGTGATATAATAAGGAATTAATATTTGGTTTTTGTTCCAGTCCCTAGCTCACAACTCCCCAAACCCTTGGGTCTTCCAGAGTGGTTTTTGTGGGCTGAGGAGATGACTGGCAGATAGGAGCATCTAGACAGCTGCAGGATGGCAGCTGGTGAACAGAAAGGCCAAGGCAGAATCGGCTCTCCTCTCTTGACCTCCAGAGAAGGGAGAGGGGCTGGAGATTGAGCTAGTCACCACTGGCTGATGACTTACTTGATCATGCTTCTCTAAAATTCTCTAGACAGTGGAGTTCAGAGAGTTTCTGAGTTGGACACGTGGAGGCCCAGAACACCCCTCCCTCCAGCCTCACCCGACACATGTCTTTTATTTGCATTCTGAGTTGTTCCTGAGTTGTCCCCTTTATAATAAGCTGGTAAATGGAACCAAATTGTTTCCCCGAGTTCTGAGATCCATACCAGCAAAATACTGAACCTGGAGTGGAGGGGATTTTGTGGGATGATTTATAGCTAAGCCAGACAGAAGCATGGGTCACCTAGGGACCCAATATTTGTGACTGGCGCCTAAAGCTAGAGCAGTCTTGGAGGGCTGAGTTCTTACACTGGGGAGTTAGTGACAGAATTGAATTATAGGACAAGCAGGTGGTGACTGGAGAGTTGGTGGTCAGTGTGAGGGGACAACTGCACACGTTGGTGTCCAAAGTGCTGTGAGTAAGAACAGTTCACCAACACCTGACAATATCAGATGCGGTTTTTCATTTTAGCCATTCTGATGAATGTCACAGCTTTACTTCTTTTTTTTTTTTTTGAGACAGAATCTCACTTTGTCACCCTTGGTAGAGTTCCATGGCATCATAGTTCACAGCAACCTCAGACTCTTGGGCTCAAGAGATTCTCTTGGCTCAGCCTCCCAAGTAGCTGGGACTATAGGTGCCCGCCACGATGCCTGGCTACTTTTAGAGATAAGGCCTCTCTCTGGCTTAGATGATCTTGAAACTGTGATTGCTCAGGCAATCCACCTGCCTCAGCCTCCCAGAGTGCTAGGGTTACTGGTGTGAGTCACTGAGCCCAGCCTCATCTTTACTTCTGACCCCTCCAATTCCTTCACCCCAACCAAAAGCCAGAAGGAACTTAAAATATGCAGCTCAAATCATGTCACTTCCTTATTAAAAACCCACCATCACTTTATTTTATTACCCTTAGGATGTAGGCCCGGATCCCACCCCTTCTTCAGCTCAATTTCTTGTAATTTTTCCTCTCACTTATTTTACTCCATTCTACTTGGATGCTCTTAAATGCCCTGAATGTGTATTGGCTCTCTCTGGAAATACTGTTCCTTTTACCCAGAACACTCGAGGTCTGCCCTGCTCCTTCCTTTGTAAAGAAATGCCGGTATCTTTCAGATCTCATTCTAAAAGGTGTCCATTGGATAGGACCTTAAAAGACCTCTCACCTTTACTTTTAAATCAGGAGTCACCAAATTATGACCTGTGGGCCAAATTGGGCCAATTGCCTGTATTTCTGAATAAAGTTTTATTGAAACACAACCATGCTCACTCATTTATACAGGATCAGTTAATTTCGAGAACTCACCCTAGAAGAAGTACTACATTGCTCAATATCACTACAGTCACCTTCGAGATATCACTGTTTCCCCCTTGAGAAGGTGTACACTAATGTCAGCGCCCGGTCCACCTTTTGAAACAATTTTGGGACTCTTTCTGGATAGCCATTGGAGCTGTTGTTGTATGAGGTCTGACAGTTACATTTGAAAACTCATCCTAGAAAAAGTGCTGCATACCTCACTGCTGAGAGTCACTATGGTCACCAGATGACCAAGGGGAGTCCTTAGAAGGTGACTGTAGTGATATTCAACAATAAGGCATATAGCAGTTTTTCTAGGATGAGTTTATGAACTTAATTGCACCTGTGTGCAATGGCTAGAGTTCTAGCAACTATCTAATACCATGAAGTCACTCCGAGGTTGAGGGAAAAAATAGAAGGAACCTACCTCTACCTCCCTGAACACTGGACGGAATTGGCAGTACTGTCCTGATGGCCCACTTCAGGGATTCTTTCATGACAGAACAAGTGAAATCCTGAGTGTTTAAGCTATTGTAGTTGGGCTTCAATTCCTAAGCGATATATTTAGAGATCTTATTTTCTTCGCTTTCTCTCTCTCCCCACCCCAACTCAGATCTCTTCCTTTGGTAAGACCAACCCAAATGTGTCCTACCTGTTGTGATAATTTTTCGGACCAAGCTATCACCTTGGTCTGATATTGCAATTGAGCCTTGATGTTGCAATTCACCTCTGTCCAACAAACCCCTGGCAACTGACTGTCATGTTCTTATTTAAGCCTTCAGTTTTGACACCTGGCCTCTTCCTGTCTTCTGGGACACTTACAGCTTAAAGAGAGCCAACACTCTCAGGAAGGGAACCACAACTCCTCTTCCTTTAATGTGTAAATTTGCCTCTTATCTGAGAGAAAAGTTTTGACTTGCACTATGTGCCAGGCATTGTGCTAAGCAGAACTCTCAAGGGCCTGAGATCTAATGTCCTAAATGATTAACTACCATTTCTTCTAAAAACAATACCTCTATCTATCTATTTCGCCTGTTTGTCAATCATCCGTTGTCCACCTATCTATTCATCTATTTGTCAAGGCACTGCATGTGTTAAGAGGGAAGTTTCAAAATAGAAATGTATTTGCAACAAAAAGCACAAGTGATGAGACGATCCAGCTCAGGCGGAGGCAAACGAGGCCCTGCCAGCAGAACTCAGTCCACCACCTGTTTCTGTAGAGCTCGAGGCATGAGAATGGTCTTTATCTTTTTAAATTATTGAAAACAAATCAAAGAGAGAATAATATTTTGTGTCACAAAGAATTATATGAAATTTGGATTTTGGCGTCTATCAGTAATTTTGTATTGGAGCACAGTGATGGGCTGCTCATTTACATCTGTGACCTCTTTTGCTTCACAAAAGAGAAAAGTACTTAGGATAGAGACCAGACAGCCCACAAAGCCCACGGTTTTCACTAGCTGGTCCTTAGGCTGCCATTGAGGCCAAGCTGCACATGCTCCTTGGCTGGCCCCCCCAGGACAAGTGTTGCAGGAAAAATTTGCTGATCTGCAAATTAAGAGAATTCTTCCTCACCTCAGACCCACATTTGGTGGTGGTGGGGGAAAGTAAGAAAACCCCATAGGGCTTGGTAAAGACACTGGGACACCTAATGGTAAGGAATATTCGTGGGGAGTAGGTATTTTTCACTTCTAGCTGAAAACCTACTGAGAAAGAATTCAATGAGACGATCACGCTCAACACTTGCCTGCAAAAATTCAAGTGGCCCCCAGTGTGAGGGGAGGAGAAACGGCCCCAGAGAACGATGTAACTCAAGGACTTACCTGTTTTCCATCCTACTTCGCGATGGCTGAAGCAGCTCAAGCAAACCTTCGGCTTCACCGACACAGGTGAGTTTAGCAAAGGAAATATTTCATTGCTCAACCCCAGGAGTGGGGAAATGGAGGGAACCAAGGCTGCCATTGAGCCCCAGCTGCATGTGCTCCTTGGCTGGCCCCAGAGGACGAGTGTTGCAAGTGCACCAGGTGTTTGCAAAGTCAAAGTCCCTGAACCAAAGGAACTCGGTGTTTTTCACTGTAATTGAAGTTGATTTAATTTATATTTACCCTCTAAGGTCAGGGAGACCTGGATCTAACATCAGCCCATCTCTTCTTCCCCTAACTGTTTTCTAATCTTTCTTTTATAGTGTAAATGGTCCACAGTTTCTCCATGCTCCTGTCATCCAGTTTCGTTTTTGCCAGAGTGCCAACTCCGGGCAAACCCACACCAAGCATGTGAAACTTTGGATCACTGGGCCTGCCTCAGTGAAGTCGGCCAAATTATTCTACTTTTATGGCCTTCCATATGGTGATCATCATTATTTTTGGTAATAGGATGCACTAGTCAACTCTAGTATGGAACAAATATATATAGGGTGGCCATAAAGTGAGTGGGCAATTTAAAATTAAACTAACTTTATGGTCACCCTGTATCTATTTATTCATTCTTCTAAATAAATAATACATTTATTTTTTATAAATGTATGTATGTATTTATAAACATGTATTTATCTATATAAAATATAAATATAGAGATATTTGCCTCAGACCTTCTAAAGTAAATGAATAGCCTGTCTCAATAAATTAATTTATGTGGGACCACAAATTCTTTTCATATATCAATGAAAAGAAACCAGGGAATGGTATGGCTAAGAGGATGGTGGAATGAGAAGCATTTTATTATTTATTACAGGTGTGAGTCACTGTTCCCGGCTGGGAAATTATATTATGTAGCCTTTGTCATCTGGTTTCTTTCACTTAATATAGTGAATGCTTTGAGATTCACCCACACTTTTGTATGTGACAGTGGTTCGTTTCTTTTTATTGCTGTGGAGTATTTCGTCATATGGATATGCCACAATTTGCTTATTTACTCATCAGCTGACAGACATTTGAATAGTTTTCAATAATTTGGGTTATTGTGAATAATTATGCAATAAATATTCATTTTTAGGTCTTTGTGTGAACATATGTTTTCATTTCTTTTGGGCAAGTACCTAGGAATGAAATTTCTGAGTTATATGTTTTAGTATATAATTAACTTCATAAAAAGTGGCAAACTGTTTTCTAAAGCGGTCGCACTATATTACACCCTATTGTATTGGTTTTCTAGAGCTGCCAAAACAAAATGTCCAGGCTGGGTGGCTTCAACAACAGAAACTGATTTTCTCACTATTCTGGAGGCTGGAAGTCTGGGGTCAAGGTGTCGGTAGGGTGGTTCCTTCTGAGGCCTTGCTCCTTGGCTTGTGACTGGCTGCCTCTGCCTGTGTTTTCACATTTTCTTTCTGTACCCATCTGTTTCCGAATATCCTCTTTTTGAGGGCACTAGCCAAATTGGATCTCAATGGCCTCATTTCTACTAATCACCTCTTTAAGGACTCTCCAAATACAGTCACTTTCTGAGGTGCTGGGGGTTGGAATTTCAGTATATGAATTTTGGGGGTGTGGGTTCACAATTTTGCCTAGAACACCCATTGATAAGGAATGGGGGATTCAGTTACTCTACCCTTGCCCACAATTGGTATTGCCAGTCTTTTAAACTTTAGTCATTATAGCAGAGTTTAAAATTCATTGTTGTTTCAATGTGCCCACTTTTTTCTTTCTTTTTCTTTTCTTTTCTTTTTTTTTCTTTTTTAGCAAAGAAAGACATTGGCCTCTGTGAATTAGCTCAGTCCTATTGCTGAGAAGACCAGGGTCATTGTCACTGTGGTATCCCATACTGACCAATCAATGCACTAGCCGTTCTGAAAGGCAGTGTTATTGCTTCATGTCCAAGAAAGTGTGGATGGTTCAGTACAAACCTTTCACCACTCCCTGCAAAATGACCTGTGTCTGACTGATGGTGTGAGGTCTTCACACGTTTTTGGAATGAAGGAGGGATTGTGAGAGCACTTGAAGTCAGACACAGCCAACACTTGGGGGCAGCTGATGGTTTCAACTTTCTCAAGATAACACTAAAAAGGGCAGTCTGGCCAATAAGAAAAATAGAATCAAATAAATTGGAGCTGGGAAAGGGATGATGTATTTAAAACAAAATAATAAATAGCAGGGAAAAGAGCAAATGTAGCTCCCCACTGGCACAAATTAAGTAGCTGAGTTTCCCACGTTTGGGGAAATTGCAGGGGTCAGCACATCTGGATTGCAGTGGATAAGCCTTGTCCTGGGAAAACCACCTTTGTGTTCCTGGTATCTCCTTTGCCAAGATTTATGATGAGAGTGAGAAATGCTTTTTGTGGGAAGAGAGTTAGGTAACTCATCAACTTATTGGATCTATTATGATCAAATTTGCTTAATCCAACACAAGTGTCATTCAAAATAAAACTGGACATTATCCTGGGATACAATCAAATACAATGAACTGACAAATGACATGCATGTCTCTTTGGTTGCAGCCGTCATTGTTGTTTGGCGGGCCCTGGCTGGATTCGAACCCGCCAGCTCAGGTGTACAAGGCTGGCGCCTTAGCCCATTGAGCCACAGGTGCCGAGCTGACATGCATGTCTTTTAAGAATTACCTTCCCCGGCTCAGCAACCGTAGCTTAGTGGTTAGGGTGCTGGCCGCATACACCCAGGCTGGTGGGTTCGAATCCAGTCTGGGCCTGCTAAACAACAATGAAAACTGCAACAACAACAAAAAAACAGCTGGGCGTTGTGTCCGGGCACCTGTAGTCCCAGCTACGGGAGAGGCTGAGGCAAGAGAATCGCTTAAGCCCAAGAGCTTGAGGTTGCTGTGAGCTGTGACTCCACAGCACTCTACCAAGGGTGACATAATGAGACTCTGCCTCAAAAAAAAAAAAAAAAAAATTACCTTCTCAAGTAAAGCAGTACATAGATGAAGGCATGAATATAGATACATTTGTAGCTTTCTGTTTTTAGCAGATGTTTCCATTTCAGACTCAATGCCTAAGAATTTAGATCCGTTCCTTCTCCTTGCCATTTCCCTCCCTCCCCCAAGTCGCCCCTACACTCGAGCCCACAAAAGCAACTCTGATAAATGTAGAGTGATATTAGGATTGATTGGCCTGCCACTGACGGGTACGTGTTCTGTCGTGCATGGGGGAGGCTGAAAGAGGGGCCGGTAATAGAATGATTTGTCCTACAAGCCAGCTCCTCCTTGATGAACAATCAGACACAAATGTCAATAACAATTGGATTGTCTGTAAGCTACAGTCACTTAGGGCTCCCGGATCCTGTCCACAGAGCTGGATTGAAACCCTCAGCCTCGTGAATGCCAAATCAGGTTTGGCATCGGGAATGAAAAGCCATCAGCAGTAATAGTATTACGAGGCTGTTGGTCGAAGAAGTGCAAAGGGCTCAGAATAATGCTTGGGCGCTCATGGGTCACAGGGTGGAGAATGGCTGCAGGGAAGTGAGGGGATGAGAGGGGTGCTCAGGGGACAGGCCTGGGGTCTGGTGCTGGCCTTCCTGTGAGTCTGAGCTCTGGTGGGGCGTCTGTCAGGTCAGAAGGATGGAACACCTGTGCATGGCATCTCCACCTGCCTGCTTGGCATTCTTGCAAGACAGTGTCTAGGTTCCTAGGGGAGCATCCCAAGAAAGAGGCGAGCAGGTGAGAGGAAAGCCAGGCGGAAGAAATACTGCTTTTCATGACTTCACCTGGAGGCCACCGGTCACTTCTGCTCTTTCTGCTCATCAAGGAAGCCACAAAAACTCCGCCCGCTTTCAAGGACAGTGGAAATGTACTCTGTCACTTGATTGAGGTTGGTGGTGGTAATACTCTGGAAGTTGCATATGGGACTTGCGATATGGCTGCAGCCATTCTGGGGACAATCCAATGCTCCACAGTTAACATACATACAACACTCTGAACAGTAGCTGGTTCGCAGAAAGCCAATGTGATCGTTTTGTTGTTCATGCTTTTTCCCACAACCACATGTTACTGGGTCTTAGCAGGTAGAGATCTTGTAATTCTCTGCTACCCCACATGGTCCAAGACCCAGAGGAAATGTTCATCAAATGTTTGTTGAATGATTTATGAGAGTTTGTTGGTTTGTTGGTTTATTTAGAGATGGGGTCTCACTATGTTGCTTAGGCTGGCCTTCAATTCCTGGCCTCGTGTGATCCACCCATTTTAGCCTTTTAAAATGTTGGGTGCGTGCCACTGGGACTGGCTAGTGAGAGATCTTTAATACTTTAACTCAGAGGTTCTCAAAACTGTTCAAAATTGCTGAGAGGATCAGTAATAAATATCTCCAAGTTTGACCTCTGACGTCCTGAATCAGTCTTTCCAAGGCTGAACCCTGGGGATAAGCATTTTTTTTTTTTTTTGAGACAGTCTCACTTTGCCGCCCTTGATACAGTGCCGTGGCATCACAGCTCACAGCAACCTCCTCCAGCTCCTGGACTTAGGCAATTCTCTTGCCTCAGCCTCCCAAGTAGCTGGGACTACAGGCCCTCACCACAACACTTGGCTATTTTTTTGTTGCATTTTGGCTGGGGCCACCTCCGGTATATGGTGCCCTAGTCCTAT
>CAUYRH010017382.1:0-16354 GCA_963574655.1 Perodicticus potto
GTCTCTTGCCTCTGCCTCCCAAGTAGCTGGGACTGCAGGCGCCCGCCACAACGCCCGGCCATTTTTTGGTTGCAGCCGTCATTGTTGTTTGGCGGGCCTGGGCTGGATTCGAACCCGCCAGCTCAGGTGTACGTGGCTGGCGCCTTAGCCCGCTGAGCCACAGGCGCCGAGCCGACTTACTAACATCTTGACCTTGGTTTTCTAGCCTCTAAAACTGTGAAGGAATAAATTTCTGGTATTTAAAAATAGAAAAAAAGAAAGGAGGGAGGGAGAGGAGAGAGAAAGAAAGAGGGAGAGAGGGAAGGAAATATGAAAGGAAAGCAAGCTGGCAAGCTAGGGAGAGAGCCCTGTGGTGTTGGCATGGAACTGGAAGAAGGGAAGAAGTGTCAGTTTGTGGTCTTACATACGTACACACAGGAAAAATAAGAAAGATTGATTTTAAAATACAGAAATAGACATATGTGTTTCTGCATGTATGTGCACCTGCGTGTATGTGTTTCTAGCTCTGTACACTCAAAGAGCCCAGAGGTAGTGTCATCTCCAGGAGCGATCACATCTGTTTCTTACCAAAAAGAACCAGGCTCCTTGGAGAAATGCCTGATTTGGGCTGGGCCAGAACATCGTGATATGCCAGAAAATAGGAAAATGATCATAAAAGGGAGGGGATATGTCAAAGGATATGGGAAACAGCTGTAAGGATAAAGTATTGAATATAGTCGGGATAAGTTAAGCATCAAATTAATGGTAATGATGGATTATGACCCATTGAATAAAATAAGAATCCATGAATCCTGGGCAGTGTCTGTGGCTCAGCAGGTAGGGCACCCGCCCCATATACCAAGGGTGGCGGATTCGAACCCGACCAACCCCGGCCAAACTGCAATAAAAAAATAGCCGGGTGTTGTGGCAGGCGCCGGTAGTACCAGCTACTCGTGAAGCTGAGGCAAGAGAATCGCCTAAGCTCAAGAGCTGGAGGTTGCTGTGAGCTATGATGCCACGACACTCCACTGAGGGTGACAAAGTGAGACTCTGTCTCTAAAAAAAAAAAGATGGCTGAGAGCGATGCCTGTGGCTCAGTAGGGCGCCAGCCCCATATACCAAGGGTGGTGGGTTTGAATCCAGCCCTGGCCAAACCGCAACAAAAAAATAGCTGAGTGTTGTGGCGGGCGCCTGTAGTCCCAGCTACTTGGGAGGCCGAGGCAAGAGAATCGCCTAAGCCCAAAAGCTGGAGGTTGCTGTGAGCTGTGTGACACCATGGCACTCTACCGAGGGTGATAAAGCGATACTCTGTCTCTACAGGAAAAAAAAAAAAAGAATTCATAAATCCATTCTGATAAGTGAATGAACGAACGAGTGAATGAGAGGGAAAATTCTTTCTTATAGTAGACTGTTGAATAATTAATGTAGAAAGAATAATGGAATTAGAAAATCACCCTTCTCTAATCATCACAGTAACAATTGATTCAGGCCAAAATCATCCATGGATGCTAAAAGCTAAAGGATAAAGCTTAGGGGAGGAATGGGATATCTACATGGTCTCACAGTATCTCCCCACAAATTATGTATTAGCATATTAATTACAAAGGGGAAAAGACTAACTTTGCAGTGGGAAAGGCTTGAGAGTGACCACCTCACACAAGAGATTAAAGTCACCATCCCCAAATGAGACAAATCAATGTGCCTTCTGATATTATGCACCAAGAAAGACTCCAAATCACTTGTTATTCCTGACAACGATACTTGATCTAAATGTAATCATGAGGAAACATCAGACAAAAGCAACTAAAGGAAAAATAACAAAATTGCTGGCTGGGACTCTTCAAAGATGTCAAGGTCATGAGAAACAAAGGGTGAAGAACTGTACCACATTAAAGAAATCAAAAAAACAACATAAAAATTAAATCAAGGCATGATTCTGAATTGTATCTTGGACCAGGAAAAAAAAAAAAAAAGCTAAAAAAGGATATCGTTGGGTTAATTGATGAAATGTGAGTATGGACTGTGTGGTCGAGCCAATGGTAGGACATCAGCGTCAGGTTTCCTGATTTTGATCATTATGTCTTGGATATGTAAAGGATATACTTGATATTAGAAAATACAGTTTGAATTCCTTACCAATAAAGAAGCAAGGTGTCTATAACTTACACTGAAATGGTTTGGGATGGGGGAAATGTGTGTGTTATACATACACATACATATATACGCACAAAGAAAGAGAGAGAGAGAAAGTAAATGTGGCAAAATGTTATCAATTAGTAAAAGGTATATGGCATGTTCTTCTAACTTTTTATAAATTTGAAACTATATACAAATAAAAACCTGCCCACCCTAGACATACATACAAAAGCTAATGCACAGTCTGGGCATGGTGGCTCATGCCTGTAATGCCAGCACTCTGGGAGGCTGAGACAGGTGGATCGTTGAGGTCCGGAGTTCTAGACCAGCTTGAGCAAGAGTGAGACTCCATCTCTACTAAAAAAAAAACAAACGGGGCATTGTGGTGGGCACCTGTAGTCCCAGCTACTCTCTATTCTGGAGGCTGAGGCAAGAGCATCGTCTTGAGCCCAGGAGTTTGAGGGACCTAGGTACCCCACAGTTTTTTTAAATTTCCGAGGTGATTGCATCGCACAGCCAAGTTTGAAAGCCTGTGGGCTGTCGTCTCCATGGCTCCCTGCAGCTCTTTCACACTGAGGTCTTCTGTCTCTGGAGGGTTAAATGAAACATGAGAGTCACTGGAACATCTGGGTCCCTATGCCTTTTGCTGTGAGGTATGATGATATGGAACTCTACCCAGGGTGACAGAGTAAGACTCTATCTCAAAAAAAAAAAAAAAAAAAAAAAAAGCTAATGCACAGACAAAAGGGCCCACTAAGAGCCCAGCATAATGAGAAAAGACACATGCCAAAGCCTGAGTGGCAGTTGACCTAATCCTCAACAAGCTCCTTGCCTTTTTCGTTGCAAAATGGGCCTTGGCTTTTAATACCATTTGATTTTTTTTTTTTTTTTTTTGTAGAGACAGTCTTACTTTATCGCCCTCGGTAAAAGAGCTGGCATCACACAGCTCACAGCAGCCTCCAGCTCTTGGGCTTAGGCGATTCTCTTGCCTCAGCCTCCCGAGTAGCTGGGACTACAGGCGCCCACCACAACGCTGGGCTATTTTTTTGCTTGCTTGTTTTGCTAACTTCAGCCAGTCTCAGTATATGGGGCTGGCGCCCTACTCGTTGAGCCACAGGTGCTGCCCAGTACCATTTGATTTTTTAATATTTGATTTAGAAAATTAAAATTCATTTTAAAAGAGTGTCCTCAAACAAGAAAAAAGTGAATGTGTGAATGAATTAATCAGGGAGTCAATGAATGGGGGAGTGAGTGAATGGACAGAGCAGGTGAGGGAAGTGGCAATGTGCTGAGGCCCCCTCCAAGGGCCAACAGTTGGTTCCGGCAGCTCCAGGGCCCACCTACTCAGGCAGGAGGTTCTGGATACCTCTTTTTATGGCTGACCACACCCTGGCAGCCCGGCTGGCCAAAGTCTGCTTTCTTTCCCATTTTCAGGCAGCCAGGCCAGTGGGTCCCTGCTACTTCCTCCTCTCTGCTGCCTCACCTTCTTCCATTCCTTGTAGGAAGACGGCTTCACTGTCAGCCTGGCAGCCGGGTGACCCAGGGCTCATGCCAGGTCTGTGCTAGGATGGCCATGTGACTTTCGTAAGCATTTCACTTCCTTAGGCTTCAGACTCCCCATTTGCTCCTTAAGCAGTTTGGCCATATCAGTATTTTTTTTTTTACTCTATCTCACTTTATTGCCCTTGGTAGAGTGCTGTGGCGTCACAGCTCACAGCAACCTCCAACTCTGTGGCTTAGGCGATTCTCCTGCCTCAGCCTCCCAAGTAGCTGGGACTACAGGCACCTGCCACATTGCCTAGCTACTTTTTTGTTTGCAGTTTGGCTAGGGCCGGGTTCGAACCCGCCACCCTCAAACTGAGCCACAGGTGCCGCCCCATATCAGTATTTCTTAACCTTCTTGACTGAACATTTAAATCAGCTGGGGACCTTGTAAAACGTTCCAGGGCCCACACTGCACTCCAGGCCAACTAAATCAGTCTCTGTGGGGTGGGACCTAAGTACCCCACAGTTTTTAAAATTTCCCAGGTGATTGCAACACAGCCAAATTTGAAAGCCTGTGGGCTGTGGTCTCCAGGGCTCCCTCCAGCTCTTTTACACTGAGGTCTTGTCACTGGAGGGTTAAATGAAACATGAGTCACTGGAATGTCTGGGTCCCTATACCTTTTCCTGTCTTCCCAGGCAGCCCTACAGACCAAGGACTTTGACCAGCCCCACCCACCCTTGTTGAACCTTCTAGTCCTGCCCCTGCCCGTTCCATTTTGTTTAAGATCAAGAATCCAGGACCCTCACCAATGCAGCCTCCCCAGGTATGGCCAGGGTCTTCCTGCCTCCTGTCATGCACAACTGCTGAGGAAGGGGTTGGGAGAAAAGGGAGAGAAATTTGGGGAGGAAGGGTAGTCTGTTCAGTTCCAGAAACGGTTTGGTTTTTCTAGCCCCTTATGTAGTAGCTGCCAACCTTTTCCAAGGAGGGCCTGACCCCCACCTAGGGCCTAGCTGTACCTCTCAGGCTCCCCTACCAGTGAACACACTTTGCGTAGAAAAACCTTGAAGTTCAGGACCTTCCCTCACAAGGCTTGCAGTACACCTGAGCTTCAGCTCACTTACCTATGAATAACAAAAATGACCCTGCCCTATCCTACTGCACTGATGACCAGAACATATTGTTTCACTGCAGCCGGTCATGCCGAAGCTTTAGAAAGTGTTTTTTATTTGGTTGGGAGCTTGTGCATAAAGGCGAGTGGAGCTGCTGACTACAGAGCTGACCCATGGCTGAAACTGAACAGGATGTCAGGGAGAAGCCGGCAGGTGAGTCCGGAGGCCCGTTCCCAAGAGTCCTCGGGGAGGATGGGAGAGGGGCTGGGGAAGGCTGTGGCAAGCAGCGTCCGTGGCTCCCCTACTTTGCAGTGTGGTGTAGTCAAGATCAGAGTTACTGGACTCAGCGTCCTTTCAGGGAGAAGCAAGTACCAGTCGCTATAATAGTAAGAGTGGGAAGCAATTCCCGGCGTTTGCTATGCTGGGAGTAATCAGGCCTTCTCTGCACCTTCTCATCGTCTTACAGTCCTGTGAGGCAGACCTTACTACCCCCATTTTCTAGATCAGAGAAGTTACCTAACTTACATATCACTGCTGCCAAGTGTCAGAGGAAAGATTCAGGCCATCTGCTTGTCTTTAAAAGGCGTGCTTCCTGTCCTAGGAGACCCTGTCCATCCACAGCTGGATCTGACATACTGATTGGAGTAAACTGCTTTTGAATTTGGTGGACAAAGCTAGGAAAATTCTGGTGCTGTGTGTTGGTTAACCGAGGCAGGAGGACCTCATTTCAGGTCTGGTACTGGCTTCTTGGAGGGCTGGGCATAGGCTACCCCAGGGGTGAGAGGGGCCACAGTGCTGAGCCACTTGGAGGGCTGGGAGTTGAAGGGCCAAAGATCTCTGTAGGTCCCTGAGAACTAGGGCAAGGGACATTATTCCTGTCCTGGGAGGGGACTGATTAGGTGGAGTCTCATTTCTGGGAAAGCATTTGGCAGGGTGGCACAAGCAGGCCCGACTTCATGAGCCTCTGATCAATGCGATTGCCTCAGGCTTGTTTTGAGGTTGCTGACTTGAAATGTTTCAAAATTTTGGCTTTGGATTTGTTCTGTAAGTGGACTCACTGCTTTTGAATTTGGTGGATAAGGCTGGGACGATGGAGAATGTGCCTGGGGTTGGGAGTTGGTTCTTCTGCTCATGCACATGGTCTTCACACCCAGACCAGTCCCCCACTACAGTTCCTCATTCCGTTGTGAGGAGTGCAGGGTGCCACAGCATGCTGTGAGGGAAACTGCAGGGAAGAGGTGGGAACCTCTCGCCCACCCCCACCCAGAGGGTCAGGTGGGAAGGTCGAAATCCCTTGGGGGTCACCATCTGCCCTGGGTTAGGCTTGTGGGAAGGGGGGATTATCTTCATGCTTGTTTTCCTTTTGCACTCGGCTCCACAATATAGCCAGCCCTCGTCACATCCAGGTCCCACCATTAACTAACTTAAGCAAGTCACTTCACCTTCAGCCTCAATTTTCCTATCTGAAAAAGGAAATAATAATGTCCACACCTCATAGGATTGAGGAGAGTAAGGGTTTTTGTTTTTTCCTTTTCCAAAATGCAAGTCTCATTATGACAGCTTCCTGATAAAAACCAATGGCTTGGCAGTCTAGGATAAAGACCAAATCCTTTCCTCTAGATCAGTCACATCCAGGAGAAATGTAATGCAAGCCACATGTGTATATAGTAGCCACATTTTTTTAAACAGGTGAAATCAATGTTCATAATATACTTCACTCAATGTATCAATATATACTTGGTATGAAAAATGAAAAACTTTTTCCTTACTGCCTTTGAAACCCAGTTAGAGCCTATCTCATCTCATGTGACCAAGGGCTACCACTCATACTCCCACCTCGTCTCACTATCCCTCCCGACAGGGTTTTTGCTGACACTGTTCCTGCCCTGTGGGAAGCTCTTCTCCCCCGGGACCTAGTTGAGCTTCTTCATCCTCACCAAACTTTAGGGAAGCTTTCCTTGACCCCTTTATGTGTTTTCATGCCACTGTGTATTTCACCTTCACACCTGTCACAGTTGTGATTTCCCACTTATTAACATGTCTCCTCCACTGGCCTATAAATTCCAGGATAGATACTTCTTTGGGGTTTTTTGGTCATTTCCCCCAGGGCTTAGCCCAGTGCCTGGTGCAGTGGTTTTCAACGTGTGTCCAGTAGGTATTTTAAGAAACAGAGGTGTAGGGCA
Organism: Perodicticus potto; assembly: GCA_963574655.1. Lineage (NCBI taxonomy): Eukaryota > Metazoa > Chordata > Mammalia > Primates > Lorisidae > Perodicticus > Perodicticus potto. Next base: position 6,894 of record CAUYRH010017382.1, read on the forward strand.
GCACCTGTGGCTCAGTGGGCAGGGTGCTGGCCCCATATACCGAAGGTAGCGGGTTCAAACCCAGCCCTGGCCAAACTGCAACAACAAAAATAGCTGGGTGTTGTGGTGGGCGCCTGTAGTCCCAGCTACTCGGGAGGCTGAGGCAAGGGAATCACCTAAGCCCAGGAGTTGGAGGTTACTGTGAGCTGTGTGACGCCACAGCACTCTACTGTGGGCTATAAGGTGAAACTCTGTCTCTACAAAAAAACAAAAGAAACAAAGGTATAAAAAGCCTGGCATATGCAAAGTGCTCTGTAAATATTCACTCCCTTCCCATCGTCTGGGTGAGAAAATTTCTCTGTATAAAGGGAACTTTCTAACCATGTAACTCTGCTAGACAACTGAAGACACAAAGCACATGTAGCTGAAAATATTTAAGCAGAAACGTGAGCTGAGCAGATTATAAATATTTCTTCCCCAGATCACACACCATTTAAAAATACCATCTCCTTTTCACGATAAAGAAAATTCCTCTTCCAGACTAAAAATAATTGCTGCCCTTTCCCTGTTTTGCTTTTTCCCTAAAGAGAAGGTGGGACACCATTATCCCTTGTATGGCACAGAGCCAGACACTGAAGGGCTGCTGCTTCTCAACTCTTTCTCAATTCTTTCCCAGATGAATATAAACAAGAAGGCACAAATTCACACTTGTCGTCGACTGACCCAGGTGATAATGTCAAACCTGATGACATCTGTCTAGGTGAAGATTCAGCCCCTAGACCATGTAACCATGTTGCAAAGCCCAACTTCAAACTTTTGGTTTCCTCCAAATGGACCTGTAGTCCATACTGCTCCTTCTCAGGACAGTTGTTAAGACTCACACTCAATGCCATTATCCAAAAAGTGAATTACCTTATTTCTCTTCAGTTTGCTTCTCTCACTGGAGAGTTCTGGGATATGGGTTGACTTACATAAGGGCTCAAGGCTATGCACATATCCCTTGACGCTTCCAGATAACTGGTTAGCTATAAACAACTGCTATGACTTGCCTAGAGGTAATGAAAATGCATTTAAACGTCCACTGTGTAGTTTAAATCCTTGGCAGGCTTCAAAATGCAAGCTGTTTGTTGGATTCACTGGGGGCAGACATCCTACAGCTTGCCCAGCACTCCAAGGAGCCTCAGCTAATGAAAAATGTACATGTATCTTCCAAAGCTCTATGTTTACTTAGGAAAATTGCTCAGATTTGGGGATTATCTATACTATAATAAAGTTGGTGATCTTTAATGAATATTTGTTTTTATAAAACATATTTGAATTTATGGATAATCTAGAGGTGGTACTTAAAGTCAGAATTCAGAACCCCAAAGAAAATGACTTCATTGAAATTGAACTGAACAGACAAGAGCTGAGTTATCAAAACCTACTGAAAATAAGTTGCTGCGAACTGGAGGTTAACCCAGAGCAAGTGGCGAAGATCAGAAAACTACCAAACACACTGCTCAGAAAGGTAGGGTCTTAAGTTTCTAAATGCAGAATTTTGGTGGGTAAAATTATGTTCTGTGGAGCCAATCATTTAACTCTTGCATTTCCTATATGAAAACAAGATTAAAAGACACTGGAAATTTTGACTACAAAATGGCCAACTATAGAAACTAGGTCATTTTCAATCTGGTGCTTATGGAGATTTGCACACCCAATCCATAAATCCTTTAAAAGCCTCTGAATGACAAGTGATTACCCCAACTTAAGATTCTAGTTCAATCTGGGCATGGCAGCCTACCCTGTAATCCCAGAAATTTGGGAGGCTAAGGTGGAAGGGAAGATCGCTGAGATAGGGGTTTGACATCAACCTAGGCAACATAGACTGTCTCTACAAAAAACTAGAAAAATTAGCTGGTATGCTGGTGCATGCCTGTAGTCCCAGCTACCAGGTAGGTGGGGGCAGAAGGATTGCTTAAGCCCAGGCATTTAAGGTTGTAGCAAGCTATGATGATGCCACTGTACCCCAGCTAGGTAACAGAGCAAGACACTTTCTTTTAAAAATAGATCATCCCCACCCTCCGAAAACCAAAACATGCCCTGCCTTAAAGTCTCTTCTACTAGAAAAATCCAACAAGAAGTTAGCATTCTCCATTCTTAACTGCTAACAGGTTACCATGGATAGAGAAAGAAAATACAATATAGAAATATCTTCAGAGTTTAGGCAAGAACCCAAGATGTCTACCAATGTTAATCTTTTTTTAAGTTATTTATTTACAAACTGTTACATTTCTTTTCCATATCAAGGACAAAGACATTCAAAGACTACAGAACTTTCAGGAAGTGGAACTCATTTTAATGAGAAGTGGAAGCACTGAATTAACAGATCACATGCCATCTCTGATAGAGAAGCCCTGCTACAACAGCAATGCTGCAAAAATGACTTACTAAATCATTTCAGGGAAAAACTGGAATAATTTTGTAAATAATGAAGTCTGGATGCATATAACCACTTTGGCTAACGTCATGTTTCAACTCTGGAAAACTATTTCATTTCCTCTTTTCCAACTTGTCTGGACTGAGAGAAGAGTTAAGTTCAAAGTGTTGTGGAAAATGGCTGTAAAAGACAATCATACAGTACAATACCTAGAGCAAGTTTATATTGTAGAGTTGCACCCCAATCCTGACCAGGTGTAGTCAGGCCCTGCGAGATTCAGGCAGAACAAATGGCCACATCTCCTCATGTGAATCCCACGTGGGTAGGGTGAGCAGATGAGGCTGGGAAAGCCAGGGCCCAATGGGCAACACTGCCTTTAACTGTGGTCTCCATTCAAAAAGCATCTCATACTATCACTTCTGGTCTACACTTTTTAACTCATGATGGCCTACTATGGTATAATTTATAAAAATGGTATGACTTCTATGACTTAAATATCTTGGAGGCTATTTTTAACATATGACTTACAAAACAGCCATGGCTCAGCTGGCACCACTGAACTCTATGAAATAAGGAAAAACACAAACAAAAACCACCACCAAGTTGGTACCCTCAGAAGTACCTGCTCAAAGGTGGCTGTCATCACATCCCATGCTAAGTTGCTCCTTAACACGCTACCTAGAATCCTTCTGAGTCAGTTTTCTTGTTAACTTCTAATTAATAACTACTTATACCTTGCTAACAAAAACTCGTCACCTGACCCAGACCACCCACTTCTATTTACACCAGCATCACTTTTTTGCAAATCTGAGTCATCTCCATCCTTATGAAAGAGGTATAAATAAGTACCAAAGCTTCTTACAAGCAAGCAAAATGTCTTAATTGTATTCCTAATACATATAATAGGCCACTATTCGCTCATCTCCAACTTCCCAATAGCTCGGCTTGGACGAAGGGTAGGGGAGGAACACAAAGGCATTACATAAACTTACCTGACCCAACTCCGAAAAAAAGGAAAATGGTTTAGATAACCAGGGAGAGGAAGTGTGCTATTTCATTCATGAAATGTAATGAGTGGATGTAAGCAGAGCTTGCAATGTGCTCAGCATCCATGTTCTCTTACAGTAAGAACACTTCAGTACTGAGGGTCAAGTCCCATGTTTTCAAAAGACAGCATAGCCCCTTATGCAAGCCAGATGAGTGCTCAGTGCTGGGAGACTGTGACAGTAGGTGTCAAACACTAAGTTATTTCCAATTTTGTTTTGAATGAGGAAAATTTAGGCTTGGAAAATGAGGCAAGGGGTTGGTTATGTTAATGACCTGAAAACACCATTTGTGGGAATATTACATTTTTTTAGGTTGTGTTTAAATCAACATAATAAATTTGAAAAAAAAGGTGGCAGCACCTGTAGCTCAGTGGGTAGGGTGCCAGCCACATACACTGAGGCTGATGGGTTCGAACCTGGCCCAAGCCAGCTGAAACAACAACTGCAACAACAACAAAAAATAGCCAGGTGTTGTGGTGGGTGCCTCTAGTCCCAGCTACTTGGGAGGCTGAGGTTAAGAGAATCAATTACTAAAGCCCAAGAGTTTGAGGTTGCTATGAGCTGTGATGCCACAGCACTCTAATGAGGGGAACATAGTGAGACTGTCTAAAAAAAAAGTCAGTTGGCAGGAAAGCTTACACTATGCTAACTGAACCCACCAAGGTGTCACCTCCCCATTAGTTACATCAAGATCAACAAGGGCAATTTAATCATCATGTTGATGGGCAATTTTAATACCTATTTTAACAAACACAGCCTACATGCAAAAATATGGTAAAAATGTATTTTCTGTAATACAAATAACCTTAAAGTTGCTGATAAGCAAAACAAAATTTGAAGAGCTTCAAAAGTAATTTTGATTAGTTTTTACCCCATGTACTGTTTGTAAAAACTAGTTCCTAAGGTGCAATTCCACTAAAGAATTTTTAAATCATTTTCAAACAAAATTAAATCAGGTACCTAAATGTTATTCTAAAACATTCCAGCACACACTAAGGTTAACTTAAAATGAGGAATGAGGCTCAGTGTCTGTAGCTCAAGCGGATAGGGCGCCAGCCACATACACCGGAGCTGGCAGGTTTGAATCCAGCCTACGCCCACCAAACACCAAAAAAAAAAAAAAAAAAAAAAAAGCCAGGCAATGTGGCAGGTGTCTGTAGTCCCAGCTGCTTGGGAGGCTGAGGCAAGAGGATCACTTAAGCCCAAGAGTTTGAGGTTGCTGTGAGCTGCGATGCCACAGCACACTACCCAGGGCAACAGCTTGAGACTCTGTCTCAAAAACAAAGTAAAATAAAACAAAAAATAAAATAAAGAATGAGCTGGAATTCTTACTTGCTCACAATCTACTTTGACTAACAACTAATAGAGTGACTGATAAAATCACAACACTTTCCCTTTCCACCTTTGTTCCTCATTCATCAGAACATAAGTCCTAATTACAGCCCAGAGCCCTGAAGGTGGCACTGCTACTGTTGAGGACAGATTTCAGTAGGGGAGGTAACTGTACCTACTTTGTACCTGATGTATCCAAAGTGATAAGATACCACCTGGCACACAGCAGCACTCGTGAATGTGTTGAATGAACTCACAGCCAAGCCCTGAGCCCACATGGAAAGGATCCAAGTCTGAACTGGGGAACATGGTCGGGGGAGAAGAGGGCTACTGTGAACTGATGACACAGGGCCTTAGCTATATGAACCTTGTGAATCTGCAGGTGCACTTTAGGTTTCAATCAGTTCCCTCCTTTTAAAGAGTTAACACTTCATGGTACCCCCGTTAAAATGAACAAGGTCAAAAAAGCAGCAGCCTTTCTGAGGTGAGCTAGGGCAAAGGAGAACTGGCTCAGCCTAGCAGCTTCCTTTCCTGGAATAACATAAATCTGAGAGAAAAGATTCTTTGGAAGTTACCTAGACAGGAGAACAAAAGCATCAGCTCCCTGGCATTCAGACTGTCAAGATAAAAATAACACACAGAAAACATATTAACTACAATTAAGGCCCTAAATGTGATAGTTAAGAAACAGTAGCTTTGAAATTTGACACTCACTGGAGGGTTAATTTTATAAAATACATTATATATCTATGTTATTAGTAACTACCTACACCAAGACCTTTTCCCTGTTTTTTAAAATTTAAATTTTATTAAGAAATATCATACACATGAAAGCACATAAACATACAGTTTAAAAAAGAAAATGCCCACCCAGTTTTAGAAATAGAGCATCAGCAGTTCCTCTGAAGACACCTGTTTGCCCCCACGATTACATCTCCCACCATCCCTCCAATGTGATGGCTAACATCAAATTTTGTGTTAATCATCTTCCTGTTTTTCTTTCATTTATCATGTATCTAATAGCCTGTTTTTGATTTTCACAGAAATGGAACCATTGTGGATACATTCTTCTGTACCTTGCTTTTGCCCACTATATCGTTGAGACTCATTCATGTTCATATGTGAAGCTGTGGTTCAGTTTCACTTCTGTGGAATTCCACAGTAGGAATATACCACAATATTTATCCAACAGACTGGTGATGGACATTTGGGTCTTCTCAAGTTCTTTTCTTCTTTTCTTCCTATTACAAACAATGCTGTTAAGACATTCTTATATCCATCTCCTGGCACACACAAGAGTTTCTCTATGGTATGTATCTAGGAGTGAAGGGCACACCCAGTTATGCCAAACTGTTTCCTAAAGCTGCTGTTGCTAAACATTCTTAAATCTGTTTACAAATGATAAACTTGAAATGGCTTGGGGAGAAACAGATCAACTATGAAACTCTCAAATTGCATTTTTTAAATAGAAAATTCAAAATTCTGATACAACAATGAAAAATACATTTACTTCTCTGCTTTGGCTTACTTGAAATGCACTTTTAAAAACTACAGGTTCAACTTAAAAGTGTTATCTCCCATATCTCAAAATAAATGTTTTTGAGTTATTACTAATAAATATTTTTGACTACTACTAAGTAAAAACAGAAAGACTCAGAACATATGGGTATACTGTCATATATTTTAAAAGACCTATACATATGTTGATATCCCCCACCTCACACCTCCCCACAAGATATGTACTCGGGAGAATAACTGTTAACAGTAATAGCTCCTAGAGAAGGACAGAGGGACAGGAGTAGGAGGAGACACAGATCACTAAACACTTTTTTTAAAAACCATATGCAAGCATTACAATTGTAATACAAAATTTCAAAAAAAGCAGTCACTTGGGGTTCTTTCACAGTCAGAAACTCAAACTTGAAAACCAACCCTGAATGAAGTCCAATCCCATAGGATGTATACACAATAATTTCTCAAGTGTTTGCTTCATGCACGTAATAGATGTTCAAAAACATTCACAAAGCTCATCTACAATGCATTCAAAAAACATATAATGAATGCGAGCTCAGAAAACTACCATAAAAATTCTCAGTTTTTACAAGTCTAAAAACTTTATCAGAATGCTGAGCTCAATGTTTATATTGTCCAAGTGTTTTCAGACCTTGGAAATAAGGTTAGTTATCCTCTGTTGACACTAACTATATTCAAGGAACCAGACTGCCTACAAGTAAGTAATGATCTAAAGAGGGAAGCTAAAAATATCTAAGCTAAAAATATGACTAGGTTATTAAAAGCTTGAGATCAAGATAGCAAGAAAGATACTCTAACTCAGCAGACTGGTCCTCTAGAAAGGTGCAGTAGAAATTAAGCAATTGGACCAGTAATATAGTTTGATGGCTAAGGCATTTAAAAGTTCACCCAATGTTTTATATTAATGAACTTTTATATTTAGTAAGTCTTAGTATTTTAGATACATGCTGGATTGTAGATTAAATGGTATGTCTTAGACTTGCTTGAAAATGGTTGGCACGGAGGCAAGTGGATGCAAACACAAGCACACAGGAAGTAAAACTGGTCATTGATGGTGATGAGTTAACAGGTTAATTATACTGCTCTACTTTTGTGCTGTGTATGTCTTTAAATTTCCAAAGTCATATTTTCTTTTTTAAAAAAGAACCAACTGATGGCTCCAATTTAAATCTTACCAAATAATCTTCTGATAAGTGACTCCCTTTAAAAAAAGGCTTTAAAGAGAAAATACATTTACCGACTGACAACTTTTTGATCTGCATGGTAGAAATGTCTGTCTTCTAACAAACTGGCCTCTATATTAAATTCTTGTAAGAACGAGTTCCTCTTGAGCCAGATCAACTCTGAGTGTAAATGGTATGAAACCCAACTTCTAGATATACATAAGGCAGGCCAGATTTTAGTAATGGATGCCCTAAGAGGTCAGGTTTCCCCTCAAACCCTAGGTAACTTTAATAGTCATCAACAGATTTAAGTGTCCACAGAGGAAGTCTTTTCCCATGAGCTCATTCACTATACTTCATTTAAATTAGCTACTATTTCTAGATGAAGAAGAACAGAACACATCTGGCATTTTAATACCTTAGATTTCTTATCTGTTTATCTTAATATTTAATAACAAAATATGATAAATTACCACTTTAAGTCCTTTACTGCTATAACCATAATCATGTCAAACTATACAAAGCAGAGATGAGGAGCTGGCTGCCTTGGCATCTGTTACATTTTGTTTCTCATGTTATCTTAATCCTCAAAGAATCATCTCTCATAGATTTGGAGATAACCCACTCATCTATTCCTGCATCTCCACCATCAGCTAGAAAGTCAGATGAGCTCTTTCCCCATAGTATTTTCTCATATAGAGCCCCTAAGGTAGTGCCTTCTTTATTTTCTAAAGTTTGCTGAAGGATATTTTAGTAAATTCTGTAACATTTCATTATGCCTGTTAGAATGAACACAGTGGTATAAGTCAGGCAATGGACCGAGGCAGAGGACCTGAGTTCCATGTCTTAGCACTCTATCAACATGAAAGCACAGGACCTTAGGTAAGTCATGTAACCCATTACTCAATTTCTTTACCACAAAACTGGTGGCAGTAATTTAAACTATAAATCACAAGGAACTGCTATGAGAGATATGTATATAGATTTGTATGTAGCTGAAAATACATCTGAATAAGCTGGCTACAGACAGAAATATGCTGCCAATTTTCCTCGGTGACATAAAAGTAATCACCTTTTTAAAAAACATCCTTACCCTATGTATACTACACACCCCATATACACACACACAATACATTTATAAACTGACAAGACCAGGGTAAAAGAAATCTTGATACAGGACTTAAAAAAACGAAGACGAAGAAATCTAGTTAAAAGTTCTTGAATATTCTTCCACATTATCATTCATAGCTAGATAGATAGAGAGGTTTCTCAGAAGGATATTTGGAATTTTCTACTACTAAAGAAATCTCTTGGGGATGTAAAAATATATTCTACTTCACTGTACATCTTTGCTATTAAAAGCAAAATTCAAATTTGTTCATAACCACCCCAAATTGAAGCACCATTATTTAAAACATTAAACTAGAAAGTCTATAAAAATTAGTTATAAACAGAACAAAGTAGATAAAACTGTACACCAACACCTCTAGTAATAGTGTACCTGTTATATTTAAAACAAGGGACTAGTTCAGAGTCAATAACTTTATTAGAAAAAGATTAATACTAAAACTTATCAATGACAGAGACAATCAACTTTGTAACAGAAAGTCAGAGATACTTTATTTTTACTTCTAATTCCAGAGTCTAAGTATAGCAGAGTTGTAAAAATGGAATCCCACTTAGTCTGATTCACACAAATACTAACGTTTTATCCTGTTTTCAAAGTCCAAGAACGAAAACTTGCAATTAAACACTAAAGCAAGCCACATGTTTAGGTAATATTTCTTAAAAAGTCTTAAAGAAAAATATGATACAGGACCTAAGTTTCAGTGGCATATACACTATTTAACACATATTCTGAAATCTGGTAGGTCACATCAGTCCTGAATTAATTTTTAATAATTAAAAAAAGAAAACCACTAACTGAGCTTTATACTTTTTCTATGCCACTATAGCTTTCTTTCACCTCATTTTAATGTCGATCTTCAC
>CAUYRH010017384.1:0-39568 GCA_963574655.1 Perodicticus potto
TCCTTCTCATAAAATATTCTCCCAGGCCAATTTCTTCAAGTGTACTCCTTTCACTCCCTTCCAGTATTTTTATAGTTTCATGTCTTGAGTTTAAATCTTTTATCCAGTGAGAATTAATTTTTGTTAATGGTGAAAGGTGGAGTCCAGTTTCAGTCTTCTACAGATCACCAGCTAGTTCCCCCCAGCACCATTTGTTAAATAGGGAGTCTTACCCCCAATGAATATTTTTGATAGGTTTGTCAAAGATCAAATGACAATAAGTAGCTGGGTTCATCTCTTGATTCTCTATTCTGTTCCATAAGTCTACCACTGCATTTTTGTGCCAGTACCATGCTGTTTTGATCACTATAGATTTATAGTATAGCCTGAAGTCTGGAAACATGATACCACCTGATTTGTTCTTGTTTCTGAGTAATATATTTGCTATTTGAGGTTTTTTTCTGATTCCATATAAAATGAAGTACTATTTTTTCAAGTTCTTTAAACAATGGTGCTTTAATAGAGATTGCATTAAATCTGTAAATTGCTTTGGGTAGTATGGACATTTTAACAATGTTGATTCTTCCCAGCCATGAGTGTGGTATGCTTTTCCATTTGTTAACATCTTCAGCTATTTCTTTTCTCAGAGTTTCATAGTTCTCTTTATAGACATCTTTTACATCCTTTGTTAGGTAAATTCCCAGATATTTCATCTTCTTTGGCACTATTGTAAAAGCAATAGAGTCCTTGATTGTTTGTTCAGCTTGACTATTATTGGCATAGATAAAAGCTACTAACTTGTAAGAATTGATTTTGTATCCTGAAACACTGCTATATTCCTTGATCACTTCTAAGAGTTTTGAAGTTGAGTCCCTGGGATTTTCCAGGTATAAGAGGATCATATCATCAGTGAAGACTGAGAGTTTGATCTCCTCTGACCCTATTTGGATACCCTTGATTGCCTTCTCTTGCCTGATTGCGATGGCTAAGACTTCCGTTACTATGTGGAATAGCAGTGGAGACAGTGGGCATCCTTACCTCATTCCTGATCTGAGTGGAAATGTTTTCAATTTTACACCATTCAATATCATTCAATATGATATTGGCTGTGGGTTTGCTATATATGACTCTATCAGTTTAAGAAATGTCTCTTCTAGGCCTATTTTCTTAAGTGTTCTGATCATGAAAGGATGCTGGATATTATCAAAGGATTTTTTTGTGTCAATTGAGAAAATCATATGGTCTTTGTTTTTTATTGTATTGATGTGATGTATTATATTTATAGATTTTCATATGTTGAACCAACTCTGAAACCATGGAATAAAACCAAATTGATCATGGGGTATAATCTTATTTATGTGTTGTTGAATTCTGTTTGCTAAGATCTTATTCAATATTTTTGCATCAATATTCATTAATGATATTGATCCATAGTTTTCTTTCTGTGTGGGATCCTTTCCTGTTTTGGGGATCAGGGTGATATTTGCTTCATAGAATGTGTTGGGAAGTATTCTTTCTTTTTCTATGCTTTGGAAAAGGTTCTCTAGGCACTAGTTCCTCTTGAAAGGTTTGATAGATTTCTTATGTGAAGCCATCTGGTCCTGGACTTTTCTTTTGGGGGAGATTTTGTATTGTTGACACTATTTCAGTGATTGATATATGTCTATTCAAGATTTGTAATTCTTTCTGGTTGAGTCTAGGAAGGTGGCGTGCTTCCAGGTATTGGTCCATTTCCTTCAGGTTTTCATATTTCTGGGAATAGAGATTTTTGTAGTAATCATTGAGGATTTTTTGAACTTCTGAATTGTCTGTTGTTATTTCTCCTTTATCATTTCTGATAGGTGATATTAGAGATTTCACTTTTCTATTTTTTTCTGGTTAGGTTGGCCAAAGGTTTATCAATTTTGTTAATCTTTTCAAAAAACCAACTTTTTGTTTTGTTGATCTTCTGAATGAATCTTTTGTTTACAATTTCATTTAATTCTGCCCTAATTTTGGTTATTTCTTTTCTTCTGCTGGGTTTGGGGTTGGAATGTTCTTCTTTTTCCAGTTGTTTGAGATGATCAATTATGTTGTTGGCTTCCTCTCTTTCTGTTTTCTTACTGAAGGCTTCCAATGCTATAAATTTCCCTCTTAGGACTGCCTTTGCAATATCCCATGGGTTTAGATAATTTGTGTCTTCTTTATCATTTTGTTCCAAAAATTTGGCAATTTCCTTTTTATTCCCATCTTTGACCCAGCTATCATTCAGCCTAATATTGTTTAGTTTCCACGACTCTGTTTGAGTATGAGGATTCCTGTTGCTGTTGAGTTGATCTTTTATTCCATGTGGGTCCAAGAAGATACAAGGAATAATTTCTATACTTTTAAATTTGCTGAGGTTAGATTTGTGTCCTAGGATATGATCTATTTTTTTTTTCAGAGACAGAGTCTCACTTTGTCACCCTTGATAGAGTGCCATGGCTTCATAGCTCACAGCAACCTCCAGCTCCTGGGCTTAGGCAATTCTCTTGTCTCATCCTCCCAAGTAACTGGGACTATAGGTTCCTGCCACAATGCCCAGCTACTTTTTTACTGCAGTTCAACCGGGGACGGGTTTGAACCTGCCACCCTCCATATATGGGGCCAGCGCCCTACTCACTGAGCCATAGGCACCACCCAGATATGATCTATTTTGGAGGATAACCCATGGGCTGATGAAAAGAATGTATATTCAGTTTTATTAGGGTTAAATGTTCTGTAGAGGTCTGTAAAGTCCATTTGTTCTAGGGTCAGGTTTAAGTCTGATATTTCTTTGTTTAGTTTCTTTTTGGAGGATCTATCCAAAACTGTCAGAGAGGTGTTAAAATCTCTAACTATTATAGTGCAGGAAGATATCAAGTTATTCATATCCATTAGGGTCTGCTTTATGAATTGAGGAGTATTCTGGCAGGGTGCATAAATGTTATTTATCGAAATCTCTTCATGTTGGGTGTTTCCCTTGCAAATATGTAGTGGCCTTCCTTATCTTTTATTATCTTTGTTGGTTTAAAGCCAATTGTATCTGCTACTAAAATTGCAACTCCTGCTTTTTTCTGGTTTCCATTTGCCTGTAATATACAAGTCCATCCCTTCACCCTGAGTCTATTTTTATCCTTTAAGGTAAGGTGAGACTCTTGTATACTGCAGATATCTGGTCTGAATTTATGTATCCAGTCAGCCAGCCTGTGCCTCTTTAGAGGACAATTTGAACCATTCAAATTAATTGAGAGAATTGATAAGCTTGGTTGTATTTTGGGTGTCATGATTTTTGGATATCCAGTGGCCATTTTTAATCCTTTCACCACTGTGGAAGTTGGGTTTTGTTCAAGAATTTCTGGGTGAGTTTACTTTGGAGTTAGAGCATTATGCTGGTCATTGTGGAGAATGGGTCTGAGAATATCCTGGACAGCTGGTTTAGTTATAGCAAATTTCTTCAACATGTCTATGTCATTAAAGTATATGATTTCTCCATCACAAATGAAACTCAGTTTAGCTGGATATAGGATCCTGGGCTAGAAGTTGTTTTGTTTTAGGAGACTGAAGTTCGATAACCATCTTCTTCTGGCTTGAAACATTTCAGCTGAGAGATCTGTAGCCATTCTCATACTTCTCCCTTTATAGGTTATGCTTTTCTTACATCTGGCTGCTTGCAGAATTTTCTCCTGTTTTAAGTTTGGCCAAGATAATCACAATGTGTCTAGGAGATGCTTTATTTGGATTGAGTCTTGCTGGGGTCTGAAACTGTCTGCTATCTGAAGTCCTGTATCTCTTGCAATGCTTGGGAAATTCTCCTCCAAAATCTCTTGGAGGAGAGCATCTGTACCTTTAGGACCATCTTCTTCTCGTTCAGGAATTCCTATAAGATGAATGTTTGATCTTTTGGAGTGACCCCACAATGCTCCTAGGGAATGATCAGTTTTGCTCTCCATTTCTCTGCCTCTTTGAGTGTTTGGGAATGTTTAAAAGCCTTGTCTTCGGTTTCAGAGATCCTTTCTTCTGCCTGGTCAACTCTATTACTGAGAAATTCTACTGTATTTTGGAATTTCTCAACTAATTTTTTCATATCCTTGAGCTCTGCTATCTCTTTTCTCATTATGTCCATCTTTGGTGACTTGGGCTATGAATTTATTAATTTCTTGAGACAACTTTAGAACTACTCTTTGGAATTCAATGTCTATCTTTTCTTCCATTCTATTTATCTTATTTGTGGTCTATATTCTGAATTTGACTTCTGACATTGCTGTCATTTGTCTATGCATGGCATCTTTAGTTGTATATCCTTTGTCATTTCTTGGGGGAGTTGATCTACTCTGGTTATTCATGTTGCCAGAGTTCTTCTGTAGGGTCTGCACCATGTTTATTTTCCACCATTTGTTTATTAGAACTGGTAGGGTGAGATTGAGTTGGGGTTCTCAGGTAGTAGAGATAGCCCCTTACCAAAGTGCTAGGCTTTGTTATTGTGGCTTATTTCCTACAACCTAACAAAGGCCCCTTTCATAGTTTTAGCTGGAGACTCCGAGGACCTACTTGGTGAGAATAGTGCAAGCTAGCTCTGTTTTGATATCAGCTAACCTCTACCCTATCCTAAAAAGCCACAGTATTAGGTTTAAATCTTGACTGTAAAGATATACAAACAGCTGTGGCACCCAGCCCCCACCCTTTAGTTCTCTTCTGCTACAGAACTTTGAAGGTCAACCTCAGAATGCCCCCAAGTGGACAGCCCCAGATACAGGTTCCAATTAAATTGTCTCAGGCAGTGCAAACCCTGCTCAACAGAGAGAGATTAAAAAGTCTCCAACAGCACAATTGGAGCCAGGGATCCACACTCCCGCCTACCAGACTCAGTCCACAGTATTGTCTGATTCTCTGCTCACAGGCCCAGTTGGAGCCAGAGGCCATGCCCCTATCCACCAATCTCAGTCCACACTCAGCTAGCCTCTACTTGTCAGACCAATTGGAGTCAGGGGACCATGCCCCTGCCTGCCAGTCTCAGTCCACTGCCTGGCAAGCCTCTGTTCGCAGGCTCTGTTAGAGTCAGGGCACCATACCCTGCCCCCAGGTCTCAGTCCTCAACTGTTAAGCCTCTGCTCACCAGCCCCACTGGAGGCAGGGGACCATGCCCTAGCCCTCAGGTCTTGGTTCACACTCAGCAAGCCACTGCTCAAGGGTTCTGTTGGAATCAGGGGACTACACCCTTGCTCTCAGGTCGCAGTCCATGCCTAGCAAGCTTCTGCTCACAGGCCCAGCAGAGGCTGGGGACCAGCCCTGTCTACTAAACTCAGTCCACACAGGGCAACCACTCTCCTGCTGTGAGTGCTGTCAGAGCCAGGGGTTTTGCACCCCATCCCACCTGACACAGCCCAAAACAAGGCTCAACACCACTACTGGCCAGGGATAGTCATAACCAGGGGACTGCTCCTCCTCCTGCTGAGTGTCCCTTTCTTTCCACACCCTCTTTCTTCCCCATTAGTCACAGATTCTGTCCTGATGGTTGGCAGTCCACACTATGCCCAGATCTCTCAGGACAGAAGAAAACATTCTGTGTTCTGCAGGGGTAAAAACTTCAGACAGCCGTGCAAGGGGAAAGGGTGGACTGGAAGTTTGGACTTCTGAGGGGAAATACCTGTTCAATTTTATGCCTGGTGGGGTGGGGTCTAGATTCATAAGTAGGACCTCCCTGGAGATAGACTTGGAGTTTAGTGGCTCTCTCCAGCAAGGTAAAATGAGAGATCTTTTATTCCCTTTTCATTCACAGATAGCCTGCAGCAGGCCTCCTGCTTGGGGGAGGGGTATCCTGTAATCTAGTCGATAGGCTTTGTACCTGAAATTTGTTTTCTTGAATGCTCTTTCTTGGAGTTACAGCTTGCCAAACTTCTTTCTTGGCTCAGCTCCCCATCTTTGGCTTCATAGAGTCTGATTCTGTCCAGTTTTTCTTCCTCTGCTCAAGATCCTCTGCCAAGGGTTGCTACTGGTCAGCCATCTTCCCAGAATTCCCCCAATTTCAATTTTTAAATTCTTCTTAATTTTTATTTTACAATCTAGGATATTGTTTATCTTGGTGAAAGTTCTCTGTGCACATCAAAAGAATATGTATTCTGCTGTTATTGGGTGGAGCATCCGATAATTGTCAAGTAGATCCAGAAAAATACTAATTAAGTGGTGCTGTTCAGTTCTTTTATATCTTTGCTAAATTTATGTTTATCAGTTTTACTGATACCTGAGAGAAAAATATTGAAATATCCAACTATGATGGTGGATTTGTCTATTTCTCTTTTCAGTTCTGTAAAATTTTTCTTCATGTGTTTTCAAATCATTATTGTTAAATGAATACAGATTTAAGATTGTTATGTCTTCTTGGTAAATTTATTCTTTCATCATAATGTAATATCTATCTTTATCCCTGGTCAATTTTTTTTTTTTTTTTTGCTCTGAAGTCTGCTTTAGCCAATGTCTATATAGGCACTTTAGCTTTCTTCTAATTGCTGTTCATATAATATATTTTCATCTTACTTTTACTTTTAACCTAGTATATTTGAAGGATGCTTATTGTAAGGACATATCTGTAGTAAAAATAAGTTTGATTCAATTGAACAATCCATGCTAATAATCTCTGCTTTTAAATTACTGTGTTTAGACATTTTACATATAATTATTATGTTTAGATTTTTGTCTACAGTTTTCTGTATGCACTGAATAAACAGATTTCTGTTTATTTCCTCAATGTCTTGTTCCTTTGTTTTTACTTTCCCTTCTTTTGGGTTATTTACACATTTTTATTTTCCATTTTAAAATGTGAGTTTTCAAATATGCAATAACTAAAATGGCAAAAACACTTAACACGAGATTTATTCTCTTGATAGAGTTTAAGTGTGTAACACATTATTGTTGACTATAGTTACAATGTTGTGCAGCTGATCTCTAGAGTTCATTCATCTACTTAACAGATACCTTATATCAGTTGATTAATAATTCTTCATTTCCCCTGCCCTTCAGTCTCTGATAACCACAAATTTAGGCTTCGATTTTTATGAATATAACTATTTTAGATTTCTTATATAAGTAGAGGCATGCAGTATTTGTCTTTACATGTCAGGCTTCTTTCGCCTAGAAAAATGCTTACAAACTGTGCTCGCTTCAGCAGCACATATACTAAAATTGGAACGATACAGAGAAGATTATCATGGCCCCTGCACAAGGATGACACACAAATTCATGAAGTGCTCCATATTTTTCTCATTCACAGGCAAAAAAAAAAAAAAATGCTTACAAATTCCATCCATATTGTGGGATATTGTACAAATTCCTTTTTTAAAAAATTCAGATAATATTCCATTGTCTATCATGCTTTAACATTATTTGTTTTTTTATTTATTTTTTGTGGTTTCCCAATAAATTGAAATGTACTATTATTTCCACATTCTACTTGGAGTCAGTACTTTACCACTTCAAGTGGTATGTACGTATCTTATCATATAGCTCTCCCTACAGTCTCTCTTTTATGTGGTACTTAACTTACATATTACATATACCTACATTGACAATCTTATGAGAAAATGTTGTATTTTGCTTTCAAGAGATTGTATCTTGAATGTTTTAAATATTTTGTTATGCACTTCTGAGTCTTATTGAAATCTGATGTAGAATGATGTTTTTGTTCTGGCAGGTAATTGACCCAGTGGGATTAAGGCCCCAAACTTTAATCAGCCTGTGGTTTCAATGTCAGTTCTGCTTCTCTGCCTTTCATTCCTACTTGGACCTACCCCATCCATATGTATAGCTTCCAGTGGCCAGTTTGGGACTCAGGGAGTGTTCTATCCTACAGTTACATTCTCAGAGTTTATGATATATCATTTAGGGTGACAGTCAAACATGTGCAGCTTGGGTTGAGCCCAGGAGTTTACAAACAGCTTTATGGGTTTTCCTGGGCTCTTCTCTGCCATCTCCACAACACTTTTGGGATCCATAGGCCTTTTCTCCTCCTCTGTGCAGTTTTCCTGCCAAAGCATTGAGGCTTTATTTACCCCAGTCTGCAGTGAACTTCTCACAATTGCTTTCATCTGTGTGGAAACAAATGGTAAGACAACAGAAAGAAAAAATCAATAGAGGCTTCCCATGCCCTCTTGGAACCATAGCTCCTTACATCAGAGTGACAAGTCCCCTTCCTCAGAGATGCAGGCTCTTGAGGACGCCATTGCCACTGTTGCCACCACAGGATTTCTTAGGGGCTGAGCAGTGAAAGAACATAGGAAAGAAAATATAGGAGAGTTAGGAATACCCTTCCCTAGTCTTTAAGCAAGATCTAGAACGCTTCCTCTGAAGCACTTTCTGTTAATGATGTCAACTTCTGGGGTTCAAACTGGATTGAGTCTAAGTTAAGAGATATTGGAGGAAAATAAAATTGTGGAATTTTGAATTCTTGTCTTCTGCAATTTTTCTGCTTTTATTTACTTTTTAGAAATCTCAAACTGATTTTTGTAGGCAAGTTATCTGGATTTTGTGGCTGAAATAAGAGGAAGAGATGGGATAATGTGTGTTTACTCTTACCTGGAATTACAACATGGAAAACACAGATATTAAAAACTAAAAGAGAAAAGGAAAGCTCTGAGAACTGCCTATGTTACGGTACAGCATCAGTAAGGAGTACTCTACAGTGTGTATCAGGAATAGGCTGGCCATTACCCACACTAGGATACTTCCATAGTGAAAGAGAACACCATAATAACTACACTGGACAACAGCTGTAAACTAGGAACCAGAACACATGGCCACCTTATTTCCAAGTGTGATGGTAAAATAATACTTTTTCATTAATTGTATTCCACTGACTCCAATTGTTAGATTAAAATCAGTCCCCTATACATGGAAAATTTGTTTTGGTCGTCTGCTTTGTTTTGGTTGATTTACATGTAAGAAATATAAATAACCCTTTGTCCTGAATGTTAATTTATCTTCTTCAGGGTACCTACCTACCTGGAAAGAGTATGTTCGGTAAATATCAGAGCTAGATATTTCTTCTTTTGTATATATACAAACTTGAGGCTCAGTTTGATTTTCTATAAAACTAAGGACAATGGTCCAGACCTCTGGATAGTGTGGTTACAGTAGTGTCTATCTTAGAATAAGATAAATCTGGATTGAACTGTCCAAAAGAAATGTCTGAGCCTTAGATCTCAGAGAGCATCTGGTAGAAAAGCCAGGGATCCTGGCCATCACCAAAACATAAAAGCACAATGACAATGTGGGTTCCTCCCCGCTGACACCCTGCAATGATCCTGCCCATCAGAAACTTCCTCCAGGAATAATTTATACCCTTTAACTCATCGTTAACTCTATCACTGAAATTTCCAACAAGGATGTTACTTGGTGCCAAAGCCACAGTGGTTTTTATGATGTGGGTACCTCTGTGAAGAATGAGCAGAAGAGCATTTCACACAGGCACCAAAAGGGGCCAGATGATCATGACTTTTAGCCACTCTGAACTTGATCACATTGGGTGGATGTGACTACTCACTTTCATTCAAGTGAGTCCAGAAATTGCTTTTCTTTATTGCTGAAATGATGAATCATTCTATTCCATCAGGGAAGATAGAGTGGGAGGGTTTGATATCCATGTAGGACTAGAACACTATTTTAAATGCACTATTTTAAATGAATTCTTGGAATGAAAACAAAATTATGAGAATGGAAATAGCCTTGTCTATTGGGAACAACTATTTAACCCTTCAGCCCATTACTCCATTACTTAGGAGGGCTTAACCCAAGACACTAGGTCAGGAAGCACACCGAACAAAAAAGCCAGTCTCAGTAGCAAATGGCTTAGCCTAATGCCTGTTCAAGCTCCACCGCTGCTGCCTTTTAACCAGCCCAGAACTTCAACGCTTGGCTGCTGATTCTTGCCACTCCCTCTCTACTTTGTATGGAACTGCTCATATATTCCTTGTCCTCACTGGTCTAATAATGTTGGCCCAATTGGCTATTTCTAGTGGCCCAGGGTAAGGTTGTATACATTGTGTGCAGAACAAAGGTCTCTGACCAATAGCACAAGGAGAAACTAAAATTAATCCCACACTTCTCCCCAAATCTATATTCTGGCACAGACTGCATGGGCCCCTGGAAAGGCTTCTTCCACCCAGAGCAGGCACCTCCCATTAGGATGCAGTAGAAACTAACAATGGCCTTGTCTACCCTGTGTCCCATTGATCTCCACCTTTGAGACTTCCTGTGCTCCAGAGTTGATGGGAAAACATGGAGTGAAAATTGTCTTCTCTACGAAATGCTTTAGACAGAGTTGAAATCACTGGTTTCTAGGAAAATAATGTTTATTTGATGGTAAATATACATAAAGTCATATGTACAATACAGGATAGATGCAACAGTCATACCGACAATACTGCCTCTGCTGATTCTGCTCAGACCACTAGGAAGATCTTGCAGGTGTCATGTGCCGAATGTAGGCGAAGTCTAGAGGATTTGCTCTCCCTTTGTCCAGTTCAGGAAATCAAAGGCTCCAAACCACAGCCTCAGTCTCATTCCAGTGTCTGTCAGGCTTGTTTGCGGCTAGCAGGAAACGGTTTCAATTTCCTACTGGCATGATCCACACTGTGTGTCCTGTCCAGCAATAATCTCCATCTGTGAGACTGGAGAGGAGGTGGGCCCAGGGCTGGCTTCACCATTGCCTGGGCTGGGAGCTCCTCCCAGTGGCTGCTATTTTACTGAGTCCTTTCCAAGCGGAGAAACCTTGGGATAATTCTATGCTGGTTCCATGAGAATCCCTTAGAGCTTTTCACAGGCATGCGGTAGCGCATTTCAGTCCAGAACCTGGAATTGGGAGGGACTGATTTGAAGCCTTTCCAGGTGACTGTGGGCAAAACCCTGAGAGCTTTTTTCACAAGATAAGGTAGAGACTCTGGCTCTTGGAAAGAAGAGAACTTAATTAAAATGAGTTTCAGTGTTTGATCAGCCAAGGCAAGATTCACGGCTGCTTGTAACTCAAAGACACAAGGTCCATTGATATAGTTGGAGCTCAAGATAAATATTCCTCTTCTGCTTTTCTGAATAACATGCATGATGTCTTCTGCATACACTGGAAATAAAGAATTTAAATACTTTCAATTGAAATTGTTAGATGTTGAGTCACAATAAGCTTGAATCTCTCAGATATAGCCAGAGGGTTCCTTGCAATGGATACTCTTAGTTGAGGAGGAAAGGAGATATGTTTAC
Source organism: Perodicticus potto (assembly GCA_963574655.1). Lineage (NCBI taxonomy): Eukaryota > Metazoa > Chordata > Mammalia > Primates > Lorisidae > Perodicticus > Perodicticus potto. The sequence goes on from CAUYRH010017384.1 coordinate 11,221, forward strand.
ATCATCACTTTTAATATATCAAGTCTATTTATAGTTGAAGATACACTCTAGTGTCCAGTGACTCTTAATTTTATATCCCTTCCTTTGGGTTCTAACTCGCCAAATTATCTAGAAGCACAGCACATTGGATTGAGGTAAAATTAGAATGAGCCTGGCATGTTTCAGGCTCCCTGGGGGGAGTGTCTGAGGGCAGGGAGGCCACAGGACAGCCCAAGGTTTGGACATCTGCTGGTGGGCAGAGCTGGGCCCACGCCTGATGAGCCTCATGAAGCCATGCTGATGTTTGTGAGGGGCAGAGTTCCATAAATCCAGGGATCTACCTGTTTGGGATGACAGAGACAACTTCCAACTGCAAGGCAAGAAAGATATCATTGTTCTGGAAGGGCTCCTTACTATTACATTCTTCTGAAGATAGATTTTTTTTTTCATGATAGTACAGGTCGCTTGAAATATATAGTTTTCTGTGTTGTTGCCCAAGATGTTCTATGTTCATGAACTCTCACAAAAGGTGTATATCTCCAAAGACAGAATGACAGAAAACAGTAGACAGAGCTTGCATTTAACTGCCCTTTTTGTCCTGTAGTTTTTTCTTGGCATGTAGGACCTACCTCCTCCTGGAGCCACATCTCTTTCAAGCAAACACAAGGTATATCCATATTTGTTTTCTAAAACCTCAGGGAAAAGATTAAGGGCCAAGTGTTCTTCACCCACAGATGAGGCAGACTCGCTCTCAAAAGAGCTCCGTTTTGCATAGGATATGAAAGCATCAAATTCCTTTTTATCTGAGGAACAGGAACAACCAAAAAAAAAATGTAAGCCACTTGCTTTTTTTTTTAAACTATCATGGTACACATACATATGCTTGAAATGCATGATAAATGGATAAGAAATAAGATCTAAGATCCTTACAAAATTGATTTTAAAAAATTAGCAACAGCAGCTGCAACCATTTCAAAACCACGCCACTGAGTGGTATTGACTATCCTCCCTCAACCGAATTCTAATTTATGGAGCACTCTTGCATTGCCACTGAGGTTAGATCAAACAGCTGGGGCCTTCTGTGATTAAATCTCATGTACTCGGGAGGTCCTCCGAGCCTTCTTTGCATCTGCAGTGTTTCTGTCTCATCAGTTACACATCAAAGAGGAGCCTGCTCTATCAAAGAGTGGGAAGATGCACAAGCTCAGTACTAACACCCAGCACATTTCATCCATAGGAGGAAAAAATACCTCCTTGGAGAGCTGGCAGCACATGCACCTAGAGATCAATCCCCCATATGTAAAATGAGGGTGACACTAGCTCCCCAGCAGGCTGTTTGAAGGGTTGTGTGAGATAATGTACATGCAGTGCTCAGGGTCTGGCTCACAGCAGGCACGAGATAAATGTCCATTCCCCTCCCTTCTAATGGGAAACTGTATTTAGAGACTTGGTTGTCAGGGATTTGAAAGACTTCAGATGCTTCTGTCGACTATAGTAATACAAAGTCACATTGATTCGTGGGACATGCTAAAGAGCTGCCTGGAAGGAGAAAAATCCCCAAGGTGAACTCACTTGACTCAGCTTTGAAATGAGACATGTTGGGTTCACATCCCAGCAGTTGCTGCGATCTCTGTTAAATAGTGTTGTTACAAAATGGTAAACGATAGCGCTGGGTGGCTGATGATATTTAGCAGCACACCAAGGCAAGGTCGGAGCTAATCTGTGGACGCAGCTCACATACAGGTGCAGGGGAGGAACTCCAGGGGGTGTGGCTGGCAGGTAGGTGCCCTGTACTGCCAATGTGTCACACACACCAGAGTTGCCTGTGTTACCCTCCGCATCATGAGAAACACCAACAAGCTAGAATTTTTCTATAATTTGGAAACTACATTTATTTAGTCATAAAATTAGCTATTGGGGTTATTAGACATCCTCCTTGGTCCTCCCCAATTCTCAAAGTAATACGACTCTCTAAAAGTTTAGACGTTCGGTGTTAACCTCAAAGTAAACATTTTGCTGAAAAACATAAGATTGTCCAGCAGAGGGCACTGCACGACTATGCGTAAAAACCCAGATCCCATCACTAGTTCGTCTTTTTTTATTATTATTTTCTTTTAGTTCATGTCTTTTATTAACTCATATATAATTACTTGTCTTCTGGTTTGCTGAAACAGTCAGTTAGACAATATTTGCCACAATAACGTCTATAAATGTGGCTGCTATAAAAACTTCAGCACCACACTCATGTGAAGAACACTTCCATGAAGGCTACTTATTGTGACGTTTTCATCCACCTTATGTTATTTCAAGACAGCCAGATTAACTTTCTCTCTCTTATGCTTATTCTTCCTGGGAGTGGTATAACACTTCGTCTTGCTTTCCTTAGCACCACCACGAAGTCTTAACACAAGATGAAGAGTGAACTCCCTTTCAATGTTGTGGTCAGACAAAGTACATCCATCTTCCAGTTGCTAGTCAGCAAAAAGGAGTCTTTGCTGATCAGTAGGATTTATTTCCTTATCCTGGAGCTTGACCTTTATAGTTCATAAAATCCCTTATGGGTAGACAGTGACATCCGAAGTTGAACCCTCAGATACCAAAGCAAATGGAAAGGCCAAGATTCTGCCTAAGGAAGGAATTCTGCCTGATCAGCAAACACTATTTTGTCTTTAAGACAAGAAAGGACATGTTGAAATATTTGACTCTTCACTGAGTCTTGTAGGAAAGCTCTAGAAGCTTAAGGTAAATAGAAAGAAGCTTAAGGTAAATAGAATTTCAGTAAAAGACATATGAAATCACCTAGGGAAGTGATTCAGACATGGATTGGCTCCATTCTAAAAAGACAATTAAAAAAAATCCTAAAAACATGTTTAGCCAAAGAATTTCTAGCATATATTCTCAATAATTAGTCTAAAGAAAGATATAACTGATGTATTTCTTTACTTATCATTTCCCCAGGGATCTGACAACTCCTCACTGAATTCCTAGTGTGGCAAAAGCTCTGGAGTAGTGGCATAAATAATTACCCCTGAAATGCCACAAAAGGAGATTCTGTTCTTTCCAAGCAATAGAATCATTTAGTAGAACTGCAAACATTCTAACCTAGGGCTAGAAAAGGTTAGAAGCAGCTCTTCTTTTCTACAGATGCAAACATGAATGAACATGATGACCCTGTCTCCTGAGAAAATCGACAGATACTTTCTCAGCAGTTAGTACTTGGCTTTTATTATTAAAGGACATCCCATTTTAAAGAGTATTTCCACCATCTTAAAGCTTCTCATTTTACAGATGAAGCTAACCAAGGTATTAGCTAATGGGAACTCTTACACTAGACAGCCTGTGTCTGAATCTGAAACCCTAAGGTCTCACAGTGTTTCAGTTTGGGACACAGGACTTTATCTGTGTCTGCTTGTCTGATTGGTTTGTTGTGAAATTTAAAGTAGCTACCAGCCATAATTGGCATATACACCTGTCCTCAAGAAAGCAGCTATAGCTGGCACATCCTGCGTGTTTACCCTGTACTAAGCATCATTCCAAATACTTAATGTGTCTTATATTATTAAGATATAATTTATGTCACTGGGAGGCCTCTCTAAACCCCAAAGTTTTTGCCACACTAGGAATTCAATTATTAAGACACATTAAGCATTTGGAATGATGCTTAGCACAGGGTAAACAGCACCAATCACATCATCTTTGTGATTGGTGATATTACCACTTTATTTTATAGATGCAGAAACTAAAGTACAGAGATGTTAAGTCATTTGCCATCTTGCCTTAGGTTGGTTAGCAAAGAGATTATTTTCACATCCAACATGTCTTGTGACAGCATTGTTTTAAGATTCCTGGCAACTGGATTGAAAAAATAAAAAACTCATTTTTTCTCCAGCCTCTCCCAGTGTGAAGCTACTAGAGTTGGAGGAAGGTCCTGAACCTTCAGAGGCATGACCTTATCCATCAAGGGACATCCCTTTTTTGAGGTCTTTTCATAATCTCTTCCCTGGCTGTCAGGAGGCATCAAAATTTCTTTCCAAAGTTAACTCTGAGGAAACAAAGGCAAGGGGTAGTAATGAATTCTTGTGCTGCTCTATGTCAATTAGGAGGGGAAAAGTCAGAGGGTCACATGTTGGGATGTCCTTACCCCCAAGCGTCTCATCCTTACTCTGGTAGGTTCGGAAGAGCAGCACTATTTCAATCCAGTGCTGGTAAAGGAGCACAGTCACCACCAGCATGCCCACCAGGGTCACGACAGTGCCAAGCAGGACATACAGGAGCAGCACTGGGGAAACACGGCACCATGAGCAAGTGCAGGGGCAACAGTCCTGGGCCAAGACTACAAGCCGACGCTACAGCTACTCAGCACCTTTTTCTATCCCATTATTTTATGAAAGTCACTGGCACTGACAGCAGTTCTTTCCAAGATGGAACTGTTTTAAATCACATCATGAGAGCTGTCTTATAATAAACTCTAGATCCAGGAGAAAGGGCAATTCCTGATTGGTATGATCTAGGAAACCATTGTAGCAATCTTATTTATTTTTCCCCTACCAACCTCCACATGTTTGCACCTCTCACACTGTATATATAGTGACTAATTTCATGTATTATCATCCCCACTAAAGTTTAAACTTCCTGAGACCTGGAGTCATGTCTGGCTGACCTTGGCATACTCCCTCACACCTAACACAGGGCTGTCCTTCACACTTCCAGTGAGGAAAGCTGCCATTGTAGGCCAGGAGCAAACTTTCTGGCTGAAGCCTCATGCACATTCAAACTTGCTTGTAGTACAGTCATCTATTAACTGAATGAATGAATGAGGTAATGGTATCAACCTCATCTCTGGGCATCTTCTTAAAGAAACTTAACAGCTATTTCTCACCTGGAATTTCTACTCTAGCTTTTAAAAAGGCTATAATGTGTGCTATACACACATTCCAAACACTGAGCAAGACTACTCTTTCTCTTCCCCATTATCCATCCATCAGGACATGAATCCATACTGTCCTCTGGATTTGGAAGCCAGGAAAGGAAAATAGGAAAAGGAGCTGGGTCTTAGCACAATTCCTGCCACATAGGGCATGCCCTATAGGTATTTGTGGAATGAAAGAAAGAATGAATGAATGGCTTTTCCAACACAGCCCCCATAGGAAGAGTATTAGTTAAGAGGACCAGTTCTAGGCCACTAATATGTAATTTACTTGATGTGTGTCTTTGGTCAAAGTACTAAGGGGGTTAACACAAAGTGCTTAGAACAATGTCTGGCACTAGAGAGTGTTCATTGGTATCATTGTTATTACCATTCTTTAGAAAAGTTCCTCCCATCTTGAGTAAAAGCTGTTGCATACATTCTGGGTGACCTTCTAGACATACCTCCTTTCTTCTCCTTAAGTTGGATGAACCTCGTGCTATTCCCCATGGAGTTCTGAGCAAAGCAAACAAACTTCCTCCGAAGATCACTTTGAGTAACTTTCTTCAAAATGACATCACACTCAAAGACTTCATCCCTTAGAGTGGATCTAATACTAGGAAGAGAAAAAAATGCCACACCCATTCAGTTACATAAAACGACACTGATTTGAAGTATTTGAAACATCTATAAGCAGCCAATAGTTTAGCTTTAGAACTGTGAGATCAATAGTCTGAGAAGATACCAGAAAAATATAAGATGGTCAAAGAGGGATCATTCTTAATTAAATTTCTGGCTCTATTAAGCAGACATAATTTATTGTGGGCCTAATCTGACATTCTAAGAATTCTCCCATGAGAACAGATAATAACATTACTAGAAGAACAATATTAAAAATGACTAACTCTTACTGAAGGTTTACTATGTACCAGGCACTCTTCTGAGCAGCAAATATGGATTCTCTAATCTCCTCTATTCCTCATCTTCCAGGAACCCTACAAAGTAATAATATGAGCATCCTAACTGGGCCAGCAGCATGAAAAAGGCAAAGAAGGTAGGTGAGCAACCCCAAGTCACATTGCCAGGGAATAGCAGCCTGCTTTCTGGGCCTGAGCCCTTCTGCCCCATCCAGAGAGTTGTGAGTCTTGGCATTTTCTTAAGATTTTGCTGATCTATGATCTCTGTTCACGTTAAGAAATCTTGTTTAGGAGGCTGGTATTTTAAGCTATGATGCTCTGAGCCTACAATACCAGCTGTTATTCACCAAGTGCTTCCTACTTGCCACAGACTGTGACAAGCATATCACCTCTCCTGTGTCTGCCCCTTATGGGGATCTGGCAATGTGGAGGTTATCATCCAGGGGGGTATGGATGAGGTGGAGGTGATGAGGTCTCACAGAGGTTAAGGGTCACATTGCCAACACATGGAGAAGAAACTCAAACCTGAGAGTGAGTGATGTTAAAAGGATACTCTCTTTGCCATACTCTCCTACTCTCAACTTTAACATAATGTCAGGGCCTCAACAACTTCACTCGACTTAAGAATTCTTGCTAAATTTTATTGTTGTTGCCAAAATTTGTCCTTCCTTTTTTGTAATGATATACACTTTTCAAAATGTGTCACATGTGTTTATTGAAATGTTCCAGAAGTCAGGAAAAGGTACTTAACGGATAAACTCTTAGTTTGAGTAAGATCTTGGAAAAATGAGAGAATGCATCCTTTAGCAACATGTCTGATTGGGCATGATTGGAGTCAAGCCCTGTGACACTTCCAGGGACTGGAGACCAACACTCTGAGACATTGGTTTAGCTCTGAATGTCTAGAATGTCTAGAGAGTTTTCCTTTCTGTTGACCAAAACCACTTACCAGGGAATTCTGACCACTGATCTGGGTTCTGTGCTCCAGGGAGCAACAAAGTTAAGTTAAATTTCTTTTCTTTCATTCTTTCTTTCTTTCTTTTTTTTTTTTTGAGACAGAGTCTCACTCTGTTGCCTAGGCTAAAGTGCCCTGGTGTCAGCCTAGTTCACAGCAACCTCAAACTCCTGGGTTCAAGCAATCCCTGTGCCTCAGCCTCCAATTTCTTATAAAAAATAAATAACCTACACGTATTTCAAGACAGAAAGCCAACTTCTGAGTCTCCTTTTTGAAGTTGCTTCATTTGTACCTGCTCACTTCACACATTTTTTTTTCCAGACTCCTTATTGGGTGTCATTTCCTCTGGATACTTTCTATACAATTCTGCACATCCAGGATCTTAAACTTACCATACACTCTGAACAGACAGCAGGAGTGACGTGGGACCTGGGTCTTTCTTTCCTACTTGTCTGATGTGTTACTTATCTTCAAGCTTGAGTCAGTGTGTCTGTTTGCCTCACAGCTTGATTTTTAAAGCAGCCACTATTATACAAATTGAGCTTTAAAATAACCTAAATATTTCATTCTATGGCCCTTTTCACTTTGCATTTCTACACTTCTATTTCCACCATTAATTGGTGCTTGTGGCTGCACCATCAACTCTGTGTGTGCTTCTTAGAGGTTTCTAAAGGTGAAAGCTTCTCTTCTGGGTTACAGAAAATAGAATCAGAGCGTTTTCTTCTTACCTTTTGTTCTCACACTCCGAGAGTTCCCACTTGCGTTCAGAATCTTTGATGTACCATCTTATTATATATTTAGACACCCTTTCAAAGCCAAATCGTACTCTGCAACTAATAGTTAAAGGCTTTCCTGCAAAGGAAAAGGCCAGAGAAGGCAGGAGGGAAGCTAGTGAGAAATTTATCTTTTTCCCTGTTCGTATAGCGAGGAGGAGATTTGCCCAGAAGACTGCTTCTTGACACAGTCAGGTCTGCAGGGCAAAGCTTGGTTGTGTCAGAAATAATGAAACATCTATACATCTCTCATTCAGAAACACATAAAAAAGGTACATTTGTCTTTAGGGGGCAATGTTGATATCTCAACAATGTAACTGACTGAATGTTCTGAAAATGAAGATAAGTGTGATCCTATTGTTGAAGGTCCTGATGTGGTTTGATAGAGACATTAGAAAAATAGGGAGTTTCATTGACCCGCTCTACCTTCAACACCACTATTGAAGAGCGAAGGGCATCCATAGAAGACATTTTCCCAACCAGTATTTACATATTAAATGAAAATCATGAGGTTATAGTAGAGTATACGTTAAAGAAAATATGATTTAGATACTCAGCTGCTTGTCTGAACAATTCCCTATGGATGACCACGTGTGTTATTAGATTAGCTTCTTTCTACCCATTTTCTTCATGAGGGATATCTAGATATGCTCAGCCTCACGCTTAGTATCTAACCACGAAATGGCTAGGAACCCCATTTGAAAACTTGTCTTTGCACCTCAATCTTTTCCACTAGTAATACCTTAAATTCACGAATGCCATGTGAAGCTTGAGTGTTTCGAATTGATTTATTCTTTCCTCCTTTCTCCCTCCTTCCACCCTGTGAAATTGCTGATGTGGCCAAAGCAATTTCTGTGATCAAGATATGCCACTACTGCCACCAAGTGAGCGTATACCATAATATCTGTTTTTACATTTATTCCTACAAAACTCTTTTATTGGCATGGAAAAGAGCACTTACGTGAGCGAAACACCCAGTACTTGGGTTTAAACACAGCAATTCTTATTTGGCTGTGTGGAAGGATATGGATGTTATTGAAATTGGCAAAATGAGAGGAGACTATGTCAATTTCTCTTTTATCTAACAGAAGACACTACTTTGGAATGTGAATTGTTTGAGCTGGGGTTGTAGTATTCCATCGAAATTCTTTTAAAGGCCAGACCAAACATCATATTTGTAAGGGTTGATGCTACTTAAGTTGGTACATTAATAGATATGACCAAGGGCTCTAACCAAGCTCATAACCACCTGCTTCTAGAGAGAGTTAAGAAAGATTCTCCAATCTATCGATCATGTCCAATTCATCAGCCACTTAGTATACACTTCCCACTATTTCTCAATGAAACTTTGTAAAATCAGTGTTTAATATTTATTTGAAGATTTAATGTGAGAAGTTTAGAAGGATTAACTAAATTCGCAAGGTCACAAAACTAATCGGCATCTGAGTTAAGATTCACACCCAATTTTGTTTGATTGGAAAGGCTGATGCCCCTTTCTATACACCACACTTAAACGTGGATTCTGAAGCGCAGTGTCTTCTTTCAAGGTTAAAGCTCAGCTTACCAAGTTCTACTTCCACTGTGTCCTTGACCGGATCCAGGATATCAGGTTTGAAATTAGTGTCTTTCACTAAAAGATGACAAGAGAAATCATCATTTGCACTGAGAAATCACAAAGACAGCCTGTTTGCTGAAGATTTGGGTTCATGGCCACAGTTTAATCTAAATGTTTTAGAGTTATCTCTCGAAATTTTATCCGTAATCCCTAAGTCTAGGAACTCTAGTTTCTATGGGAAAAGCTCATCCCCTAGAAAAGGTGTCCTCAAACTTTTTAAACAGGGGGCTAATTCACTGTCCCTCAGACCGTTGGAGGGCCGGACTATGGTTTAAACAAAAAAACTATGAACAAATTCCTATGCACGCTGCACATATCTTATTTTGAAGTAAAAAACAAAATGGAAACAAATACAATTCACACCAACTCATGTGCCCCACGGGCCATAGTTTGAGGACCCCTACCCTAGAATGACTGTGACACCAGGTTGCAAGTGTTAGTAAAACATTGGTCCTTGATTAATCCATATTTTCCCAGGTGTATTTTCTCCCTCATCAATCCTGCTCATTTCTTGAAGATTTGAGCCCCCATCCTGGTCTTTTCCTGCAAGATTTCTTTTTGATCTGGCCAACTAATCCAACAGCAGGAAAAATTCACCTGAGAAACTGTCCCAGTCAGGCAGACTGAGCCCACCTCCTCCTCCATCCTTAAACTCCCAGTATGTTTCACAATAAAGGAGAATCCAGATCTTAGTTAATAATTTTATCCTTCAATTTCCTGCCACCCACAATCTTTTAATATGCCTCCACTATCAAACTTTCTCCAGAAGATGTCTCATCTCCTGAAAAAGGAAAATTCAAAGCTTTGTTCTCCACATTATCCACTCTTTCTGCTCAGGGACCTTCTTTCATTTACACCGTGTCTGTTTTGTGTCTTGAGTTCTCTCTCTCTTATTCTTCCCATCAGCATTTATCCATGTTCAAAATGCTCAGCCTTATTGTCTTAAAAAAGAGAAACACCCTCTGCCTCATCCATTCTCCTTCCTTCTTAGCCAAATTCTTCAAAAGAGTTCCATGCCCTCATTTCCTCCATTGCTCACCTGCCTGAAACTGTTATGACCAAAGTCACCAGTGGCACCCTTGGACATTCCTCATTCTGCTGAAACTCTTATGTCTAAAGGACACCCTTGGACCTGAATGCACAGGGCACAATTGATCTTTTAATCTACTTACCTCTTACCAGCCTTGGGACTGTTTGTCATGCTCTCTTTCAGACCCTCTCTTCTCTTAAAACCCACGTTCCTGTACTTTCCTTCAACCTCTGTGCTTACTTCTCTGTGTCCTGTGGGCATCTGTTTCTCTGGGCCTCTTTACACTTCAGGGCTCTTCTCGGTTCCCTCCTGCTGCTCTATCCATTCTTCCTGCTCCCCTTCCCCTGCGATTCACTCTCTAGGCCTCTTCTTTTCACGGGGCTGTGACAGGCAGTTATCTGTCTCCCGCATCAATTTCACTTCCTTCCCTGCTCTTCTGCTCGCCTTCCCACTGACGCACACTCACCAATGTGTGTTCCCAGACTCATGTTCTGACTCCTCTGGGGATCTCCCTCCTCTCCCCGACTTTACCAAGTGCTGCAGCACCCCGGGGCTGGGTCTCGTCCTAGCTTCTCCTGTCTCTGTCCCCACTTCCCAGGTAATCTCATTCAGTTCCTTGCCTTTAGGTGTCATGGGAAACTTGGTCAATCTCAAATTCAAGCCTCCACCCAGAACTTCTGCAGGCTGCTTTTGCCAAATACCCACTTGAGTTGGATGACTGCAGGTCCTTCCAAGCCTCATACTTACTTGCCTCCTCAGACTCTCTTTTTCTTCAGCATTGTCAGTTTTATTAAATGGTGCATCTCAATGTATCCAGGTCAAGAAACTAAAGCATTCTTAATTTCTCTCTTTCTCCTGTCTTCTGCACAAAATCCATCATCACGTGCGGTTGCCTCACCACCTCTCTGCACCTATCCACAGAGCACCCAGAGACACCCCTAAAGGATGGGCCCCACACCTGCTGCGACCTAGCCCTGTGCTCTCTGTAGCCTCTGCACTGTCGGGCTCTCGGGACATTGCAGAGTCTGCCCCATTGCCTGACTCAAAGCCTGGCCCTTATCCTTGGCCACTTCTTTCCTCTTCCTCACTCTCAGTCACCAGGTGCTTCCAGATGTGCCTCCTGTTTCTCACGTTTGTCCACTTCACCCTGTGCCCCCCCACTCCCTAGTTTAGGTCCCTGTCAGCAGCTATCTGCTTGATCACAGCAGCCTCCTGACTCCTCTCCCCACCTCCATCCTGCCTCTTCAAACCCATTTTCTGCACAGTAGACAGAGTGATCCGCCTCAAATACAAATCTATTCATGACACTCTTCTGCTTATAACTTCACTGTCACCTCACTGTTCCTGGAATAAAATCCAAACTTATTAGAACAGTATGATGACAGTCCCCTTCCAGACCTCGCAGTTCCTGGCACTGTGCCCCCTTTCACTTCCTGGGCTACAGCTGTGCTGCTCCCTCAGCCTGGAAGGGCAGCTTCCCACCTGCACTGAGTTCGCTGTTCTCACTTGGGCTTGGGGGGCTCTCACCTGTCTCCCACTGCACTGTATAGCCTGCTTCCTACCTGTCTTGCTCCCCCAAATGGTAAGTTCTCCAAGACCAGATGAAGAGTTCAGATTTTCATTCTTTCATCATTAACTCTAGCTCTAAGCCCGACAGATATTAGATATGCAAAAAAGATTTGTGGGGAATGCATGTGTGTAAGAATGGATACATAGATGAAGAAGACAAAAATGAGGACAGAGAAGGCTTGATTGAAAGAGATGTGACAGATGGTGCAAGGAATTTTTTACCTGAGTGAGAAGTAGATTATGCTACTGAGAATTAGAAGGGCTGAGTGGTGGCTGAGTAAAAGGACAATTACCCAGCACTTGGAGGGGACAAGGGGCCATGTGCAAGTGGGGAATTCGCATTCTAACTTCTCTTTCAAGGAATAGCCTAATATAAAATGAAATCTAATATATATGAAATCTAAAGTAAAATAAAATAAAGCTACTCTGAATTACTAGAAGGTGCAAGGGCCAGGAAGTAGGCAGGACTGTTTAACTTGATCTTAGGGTGCTCCACGTGCTTTGTATGTTATAATCAAAGAGCAGGTAAAAGAGATTAATATCTTTCCTAAGAGTCTGGGTGCAGTGGCTCACACCTGTAATCCTAGCACTCTGGGAGGCCAAACCAGGTGGATTGCTTAAGCTCAGGAGTTTGAGACAAGCCCAAACGAGAGACCCTGTCTCTACTAAAAAATATAAAAATTATCCAGGCATGGTGATGCACACCTGTAGTCCCAGTTACTTGAGAGGTTGAAACGAGAAAATCACTTGAGCCCAGAGTTGAGGTTGTTGTGAGGTATGATGATGCCATGGCACTCTAGCCTAGAGCAACAGAGTGAGACTCTGTCTCAAAAAATATATATACATATATACACATATATATGTATATATATGTATATATATGTGTGTGTGTATATATATATATGATTAACTTAACCATGGCTTATAGAGTTAAAACATAGCAAAGCCAGACATTCATGTTTCCTATCAAAGAACTACTGAGTGGTTGACTTAGCTCTTCATAAAGATATATATGAGTTCAGAACTCATAAGTTCTTTGATAGGAAACATGAATGTCTGGCTTTGCTATGTTTTAACTCTATAAGCCATGGTTAAGTTAATCACATCATATACTTTATTCATGCTGACACTTGTAGAAGGACCTCAGGGAAAGGTCCTTAGATAAGCCACACAGGAAAAGATCCAACGTGTCAAAGGACACATGAGAAGACATTCAACCAATTATTAGTCAGGGCAGTGTAAATTGGGAGAAAACAAAAAACAAAACCCCACCTAATTAATACCAATCAAAACTCTGATAATACCAAATATCATTGGAGAATAACAGGAATCTACTCATGCTGATGGGGCTGTCAGTTGGCAAAATGATGCATGTGCTTGTGACAAAAACCACACTTCATAACAAAACATCTTATCAATGGATACATATATATGTAGAAAAAGCATAAAAACGTAAATGGGAAAGATACAAACTGTAAGATGTTTATACACAGGCACAGAAAGGGAAAGGAAAAGGATGGGGCACAGACCTCAAAGTATATCTATGATATTTTGTTTCTTTAAAGAAAAAATGGATTTTAAGCATGTGGAAAACCATTAACATGGCTAATGTTAATGGTGCTAGATATGTGGATGTGACTTAATATTTCCATATGTGAAATATTTAATATATTTTTGATTTATTACAAAAGCAAACCAAGACCAATTCATAAACATACCCAACCTGTGATAACTTGAACATGGTTCAGAACCAACCCTTCCTTGGGGGATGGGAACTGGGTTCATGGGAAAATGGATGTTTGCTCATAAACAAGGCTTTATACAACAGCAAGTATATGACTATTCTTTTTTTGTTTCTAAAAGGAAAAAATTACTAAGCCGAATGGAAATAATTTTAATTTGGCCAAATGGGGTTAAGATCTCAAATCTTGAGACAAAAATCTCACTTACCAATGGTTACCACTTGAACAACAGATCTGACTGTCCATACACTTGCATTATCCGACTGAGTGTAATCACATACATACGTGCCTTTGTGATAGTCATAAACTTCACCCACTACCAGTGGGTTCCTTCTTTGTTCAGAGAGTCTACCATTCTGATGCAAAAGATAAGAAAATTAGACAACTTTTTTTAACCAGAGAATTTTTATTAAAGAAAAATATTATGAATCATATGGGAAAACTTTACTAATGGTGAGTCAGGAAGAGAAAGATCAGTCTGAGATTCAGGAATCCCATAATCTCTGAAGACATTGTATTAAAAGAAAAAAAAAACCAACTACATTTATAAGATTCTTATCTGAAAGAAGAGGTATTTTCTTTTTTTCTCTCTTCTTTTTCTTTTTTCTTTTTTTTTTTCAAACCCTAAAAAATATGGAACGCTTCACGAATTTGCGTGTCATCCTTGCGCAGGGGCCGTGCTAATCTTCTCTGTATTGTTCGATTTTAGTATTTGTGCTGCTGAAGTAAGCACTTCTTTTTTCTTTTACTTGAAACAGGGTTTCGCTCTGTTACCTGGGCTAGAGTGCAGTGGTGTCATCATGGCTCATCACAATCTCAAACTCCTTGACTCAATCAAGCAATCTTCCTGCCTCAGCCTCCCAAGTATTTGGGACTACAGGCAGGTGCCACATGCCTGGCTAATTTTTTTTTTTTTTTTTTGTAGAGATGTGGTTGCACTTGTTGCCCAGACTGGTCTTGAACTCCCATCTGCAAATGATCCTTCTATCTCTGCCTCACAAAGCGCATAATTACAGGAGGGAGCCACCATACCCAGCCCAGAGGCATTTTCTAATACAATTACATTATGTATAGAAATGAAGGAACTCATATAACAAAGAGATAGCCTAGTATTTCTCAGAACATGGCTTAAGTCCCTGAGAGTATTCTAGAAAGCTTGTAATGTTCTAAGGGCTGAAATTGAAATTTTTTTTTTAAAAAACTGCTTTCGTGTGTGTATATATTTTTTCTTGAAAATTGACAGATTGCCATGTATAAGGGTAATATATAAAATTTCCTCTTTAAATAAAGATAACTCTAATAAAAGAATACATTTTAGATCAAAGATATTAAGTTAAGAGAAGGTGCATGTAAATATAAAGAATGACTAAAGACTGAGCAAATTATTTAATTCACAAACTCACAGAGGACCTGAAGTCAAGAGAGAACTAAATATAATCATCAATCTGTCTTTCCCATACTTAATATGCACCAGTGTCTCCCTCTTGTCTTTGGGAGAAAGTCTCAAATTCTTCACTGGTCTTACAATCCTCCTTGGTTGCCCTTCCTGGCCTGCCAATCTACCCACTGTCCATTCCCTAAGTAACTACACTCGCTCCTGATCCCTGAATTTGCACATGTCTCCTACCACTTTTTTCCACTGGGTAGACAGCTGCTCAATCTCCAGTTCCAACTCAAGAACTAACTCCTAAGGTGAGAAGTCATCGTGCCTCTCCCAGCAGAACTGGTCATGTCATGCTCCCAGGGCAGGGAGCACAAACCACTGTTGTGCAGAGTCCTGTTGTAGTAATTAGGTGTTTTTGTATCTCCTTCTCTGTGGTTATTGAGAGCAGCCTTTGTGTCAAGGCATCTAGCGGGCCCTGACACACAGAGAGAGATACACATGGGTCCCTTCTCTCTGCCAGCTCCCAGCCTGGGCATGCCAGGCTGGTAAGCCACTCTGTGGCACCATGCACAGAGTGAGCAGAGAGCACCTGGGCAGCCCTATCTCAGCTTGAATGACACAGGGATGCTTCCTCAAGTCTAATCAGAGTGTGGAAAAATACGTAGGAATCAATTAATTGAAGGGAAGTGCCTGCCATTTTAGGAATATTTGAAGCAAAGTACGTACATAGGAAACAAGGCCAAGCTGAAAAGGCTGATGATTGACAATGTGTTTGATCTCTGTATCTCTAGAATTTAGTGAGTGGGAGGGCAATAGTAAGATCTTTGAAAATGATGAGTGCCTAAAAGAATGTATGATTGAAAGAAAGATTTTTGGGGAGGACAGTGACATACTCAGACATTTTAGAGAGATGACTGGAAGCGAGGTACGGAAGATCATGTAAGCTTCAGCAAAGACAATCATAGTCACCTTGGTTGAACGATCACTACTGTGCCAATAATCACATACCCACTAAATTTCACATATAATAAATAATGT
Organism: Perodicticus potto; assembly: GCA_963574655.1. Lineage (NCBI taxonomy): Eukaryota > Metazoa > Chordata > Mammalia > Primates > Lorisidae > Perodicticus > Perodicticus potto. Next base: position 27,129 of record CAUYRH010017384.1, read on the forward strand.
TTCTACAGCACATATGCTTCTGGTTTCCAACTGAGAGTACTAGGAGCTTCTTTCTTACCACTGTAGATGAAAGAAAAGAGATAAACAAACAGAAAAAGAAACAACAAAATAATAAGAGATAAACAAACAGTAAAAGAAACAATGAAATAATAATAATAAAAGAATCAACGGAATAATAACACCTGTTATTTAGATGGATCACAGAATTCTTTCTCACGTGTCATTGCAGATGATTATCCAAAGGGTTCTCTGTCTAGGTTTTTGTGGATTCTATTTCTTCAATTTTATAGATGAGAAAACACAGGTTCTGGAGTTTGAGTGGTTTTTCTTCATATGACAAAGCTGGTAAGTAGGGGCACTGAGAATCATCTAGTATTTTCTGGTTCTAAATTTCATGTTCTGATTGAGGAATTTCCCTTCCTCTTTGCCTGCAAACTGGTAGAAGCAGGGATTCCCCTACTCCAAGTCTCTTGTGTGGTTCCTGTTGTCCAGTAGTTTGGTCAGGAGCCTGAGAGAATGGCCAGACTTGTTAGAGAGGGGCAGGAAGTTAGCAAAAGGACAACAGGTGGGAACATACAAGGTCAGATATTTGTTAGGCGAACTCATGGATCAAGAATGTTTCCAAAGGCAGTTTGAAAGTTTGGCGGGTGTTGGGAGTGGGCGTGGTTCAGAGAGAAAACTTTAGAAAACACAGTACTAGCCTGTGAAGATCAGAATTTAAAGGGGGAAGTGTGTGGTAAATCACACAAGAAAGTAACAGAAGAGGATGCAGTGTCTTTGAGACCTCAGATGAGTCACTGGGAAACATGTTTTTTTTTTTTTTCATAAAAAGATAAGGATGGTTTAGTGTGTACCTTAATAGTTTAAGTTTATGACATGGAACTCAAAGGAAACTTCAAAGAAAAGAAATTAGCCATTGATGGCAAAGATGATGGGAAAGCTTTATACAGTACAACTACAGATGATCCAGTAGGAACAAGAGAGGCTAATGTAACTGCCTAGAGAACTCTATTTTGCTCATATGTGAAGCACTTGTGAACAAAATGCGGAAGGAAAAGCATCCACCAGTGTGAATCTGTCTGAATAGTGTCAATACGTCCTAGAAAAAAAAAACAAAACTGATGCATACCAAAAAAATTAAAATAAAAAAGGCTGAAGACACTAAAATGGATTTTTTTTTTTTTTTTGGTAGAGACGGAGTCTCACTTTGTTACACTCAGTAGAGTGCCGTGGCGTCACACAGCTCACGGCAACCTCCAACTCCTGGGCTTAGGCGATTCTCCTGCCTCAGCCTCCCGAGTAGCTGGGACCACAGGCGCCCACCACAATGCCTGGCAAGATTTTTTTTTTTTTTGAGACGGAGTCTCACTTTATCACCCTTGGTAGAGTGCTGTTGCATCCTAGCTCATAGCAACCTCAAACACTTGGGCTCAAGCAATCCTCTTGCCTCAGTATTTTTTGTTTGTTTGTTTTGTTTTTGTAGAGACAGAGTCTCACTTTATCACCCTCAGTAGAGTGCCGTGGCGTCACACAGCTCACAGCAACCTCCAACTCCTGGGCTTAGGCGATTCTCTTGCTTCAGCCTCCCAAGTAGCTGGGACTACAGGGGCCCACCACAACGCCCGGCTATTTTTTTGTTGCAGTTCTGCTGGGGCCGGGTTTGAACCTGCCACCCTCGGTATATGGGGCTGGCGCCCTACTCACTGAGCCACAGATGCTACCCATCTTGCTTCAGTTTTTTCATTTTTAGTAGAGCCAGGATCCCACTCTTGCTCGAACTCCTGAGCTCAGGCAATCCACCTGCCTCGGCCACAGAGTGCTAGGATTACAGGTGTGAGCCACCGTGCCTGGCCACTATAAAAGACTTTTAAAGGTATGTGTAAAGCAAAGAGAAGAATAAAGTTATTCTTAACTACTAGAGGCAGTTATGGCAATATTATATTACAACCTCAATGAGCTCTTATACTGCTAGTTAACACAGCTGCTCCCAGGAGTATCATGCACATTATATTATTCTGTCAGAATGGTGTTGCTTGGACTTGGGCAGTACAGTGGGGCTCCTAGCTGGGCTTGCTAGTCCGAGAGGATGCCCAGAATCCTCATTTCTAGTCCTATCCTCCCAGATGCACTTCAGGTTTTTGTGTCCAGTTTAACATACTTTATGAATTCCTGAGTCTGGATCTATATATATTACCTCTCTCCCAGTCCTAATTGAATTCACTTCTACTTTCACTGGTAAATGATGAATGGTAAATTGGCAAACACTGTGAATATATTTTGAGCCAGAAATAGCCAAAATATTACAGTTATCTTCTTTACATACTCCCAGTCAAAGCTTTTAATCTTTTTATTTTATGAAAATATCATTAGCATTTGTCACCTTTTTTTCTGTTCCCAATGCTAGATCCCTGGATCAAGACTCACACTTATAAAAGTCAAATACATCAAGAGGGTCCCAGGAGATCATCTCACGTCATCAACCCATAAGCTTTAATTCTAATCTAACTTGTAGAGATGAGGTCTTGCTTTTGCTCAGGCTAGTCTCAAACTCCTGTACTCAAGGGATTCCCTTGCCTTGGTCTCCCAGAGTGCTAGGATTATAGGCACAAGACACTGCATCCTGTTCTAATCTAACTATCTAATTATACCACTCAAGAACCCTCTGTTCCCATCATGCTGCGCCCTCATCATTCACTGCATATGCCCTTTGTTTTTCTGTTGACTTTGTTGCTCTTTCTTGGTAAGTATGCAGCACAATCTCTTATCAACTATCAACTGAGAATATCTATTTATACATAAATTTTGCACCAATATTTATCTTATAATGGGAAAGAGTACTTTATGGAAATCAATGATGATGAGATAGATGTGAATCTCTAGTGAAAGTCTTTAATTATTTAACAGATGGTTTATGAACCCTTAGGAAAGGAAGTTGTGGTTAATATCAGCCAGTTCACATTCACTAACAACAATCATATTAAAGTAATATTGTTTTCCTTCATGGTTGAATGGTTAGACCAGAGGCTCAGGGGAATACAGCAGACAATATATCTTCACTATAGTGAGTCATTTGGAAAATGCTTTCATGATCTCTTTGTTAAACAAAAGATAGACATGGGCTGAATGATAGGACACTCTTAGTTAACCAAGTACCTTCTTAGTTAACCGGGTACCTTCTTAGTTAAATGAGCAGCAGTACACCCAAGTTGTGGATCAATGGACCATAAGTGGCGAGAAGGATCACTGCCCTCTGTGCCAGCCTGTTCAGTAGTTTTACCAGGCACTTTGGTGAGCACATATTGCACATGTTTATCTCGTTTATAAGCCTCACATAGTTGGGTGGGATGGTTAATATGTTAGAATTCAAAATCAGAATTCCAATATCTTGACACATAAAATGATGTACTAAAATCAACAAATTAAAATTTAATAGAAAGAAATTAGAACCATGAATACGGGTTACAAATTCTTCTCTGTAAGCACAAAAGAGACATAAAAGGCTCAATTTTAGTTCTTATGAAAAATACCTGCCTGCCAACTCAGAATAAATCAACCATATAATGGGGCTTCTCCAAAGCTAAAAACCATTATGGGCTGCATTAATATTCTGCTCAGAACAAGGAAGAAAGTAGGTCCTCTGTTTTTAGTAGTGGATAGACAGCATGTGGGTTATTGTAATGAACAGGTGTTAGGAAGCTGTCCAGGATCCTGAGTGTTCTGAAATGCTCATGGTGAGAACAATGGAATGGTTGGATTTATCAACGTTGGAAATTTTTTTAAAAAAATATAACCTAAGTTATCTTTATATCTTCCTTATTTAGAAACATATTAAATTTGGGGTTTAGACAATCTCAACATGCTCACCAGTTCTCCAGGGTATATTAGGCTCACAGAATGCCAACAGGTGCCAGTTATAAGAACTAAGTCAAAAATGAAAGACAAGTGTGTGTCTAGGTGCAAGAATTCCATGGAACACAGGACTCAGAAACAAGCGAGCAGCCACGTCAGCACTATGGCAAGTGAATGTGGCATGAGTGAGACTGTCTTAAACCACCAATGGAAACATTATTCAGGGCACATATCCAAATAATAAATGGTCACACCAGTGTTTGTGAAACCCACATCTTCTTGCTGTAGACCAGAGGTGCCCAACCTGAGGCCTACAGGTCACATGCACATTATCTGAGGCCCATTTTCCTTATCTATGATATTGGATATTGTGAAAATTATGCATGGACCTATTTTTTTGCTCATCAGCTTTTGTCAGTGTTAGCATTTTCAATGTATGGCCCAAGACAATTTTTCTTCCAATGTGTGGCAGAAAAAAAAAAAGAGGTTGGACACCCCTGCTTCTAGAGCATTCTAAAAAAAGATATCCCTACTGCCCTGTATTATAATTTTCCTTGTGTCAAAGATCATAAAAATACCATACTATTAAATGAAATTATCACTTATGTAAAGTCTGCTTATGCCAATGCATTTCTAGAAATTAGGGAAATATAGAGAAAATGTTCTTAGAAAAAAATAATAAATCACTTTAATTCTGACTTTTCAGTCATTAAATGTTGTAACTAAGAACTTCCAAGCATGGTGACCAATAAGTCCCCACTGCTCTCCTTGAGGCTTCTCTAGGCCAGAAAGGAAGTATAGATCAACAATTATCTGCAGTGGGAATAGGTGGCCCCACCCAGCTCCAGCAACCACGTGGCAACCCAACCAAGCCTCACAGCTCTGCTTAAGGCTACACTAGATCCAAAGCAAAACAAAGTCCATACACAAGTATGGACCATAGCCTCTGCCCCTGCCCAGGCTGAGTGGCTGGATAGCAACCACAGGGAGCTCATCTTTTATTGAAGCCCAGTGTGTGGCCCTGCCTAACTATAGATTCTAAACAATAGTAGCACCCAGCTAAGTAAAATGATCTGCAACCTTGACTGATCAGAGGCAATCTCAGAGCCCAGACAACAACTCTACCTGACCACAGAGTCCAGCCAGTGGTTTCACTGGACAACAGAGCATAGACAATAGCTTCTTTTGACCTCACAACACAGGTAGCAACAAAGCTCAACTAGAAAACATGACAACAAGTTCTTCTTATAGCGGGGTTAGTACCAGCTGGCCCGTCTATAATTCCATGCTATACTAAATAGTAAAGGTCTATTACCACCAAAGAACATCTGCAAAGATCAGTAGAGGTGGATATTTGTTCAAAAGTGCAGGTATCAATGCATGGACACAAAGATTATGAGAAATCTGGGAAACAGGACATCATCAAAAGAAACTAATAAATCTACAATAATGACACCTAAAAAATTGGAGACCTATGAAATGACTGACAAAGAATTCAGAAGGATAATCTTAAAGAAACTATCAAAAAACATGAGTAGAAAATCAAATTAATTTTGGAAACAATTCATGAACACAATGAGAACTTGGAAAAAGAAATAGAAACGATTGCAAAACCAAATGAAAATAATACAATTATTTAACTGAAAAATATCAGTAGGAAGCTTTAATAGATGACCTAACCTTGTAGAAGAATCGGTGATTCTGAAGCTAGGAAATTTGATAGCATCCAGTCAGAGAAGAAAAAAAAGTAAAAAGAATAAAAAAGAATGAAGAAGCCTTAGGGAATTATAGGATATCATCAAGAAAAGTAAGATTCACATACATAATAGAAATTTTAAAAGAAGAAGAGAGAGAGAAAACCCAATATTTAAGGAAATAATGGCTGAAAATCTGGGGATAGACAATATTAAGTACAGGAAACTCAGATGTCCCCAAATTCAACCCAACGAGGAGTTCACCAAGACACAGTATAATTAAATTACCAAAAATCAAAGCCAGAATACTGAAAGCAGTAAGAGATAAGAAATATAACATACCCAGGGAAGTACTAATATGACTAAGTAAATTTCTCAGCAGTAACCATATAGGCCAGGACAGAGTTGGATGATATATTCAAAGTGCTGAAGAGAAAAACAAAAACCCAAAACCTCTTAACCAAAAACATTTTACCCAGTAAAGCTTTCAGAAATAAGGGAGAAGTAAAAAGTTTTCCAGATAAATAAAAGCAGAGGAAATTAATTACCAGTAGGTCTACTTTATAAAAATTGGTAAAGGGAATTCTACAAGATTAAATGAAAGGCTTCTAATTAGTAATAAAAAAAAAAGAAACTAGAAATGTAGTTATTACATTTACTATTAGTAATGTATAGTCATATTCAGAATTCTCTAGTACTATAAATGTATAAAGCAATTTTACAGCTAGTGTGATGGTTAAAAGATAATTGTAGCTATGATAATTGTTAAAGGATTTACAAATCACAAACCATGTAAATTTTGACATCAAAATCATAAAGGGTAAAGGGGAAGAAGTGAAACTGTAGTTTTTAGATGTGACTAAAGTTAAGTTGTTACAACTTAAAATTGCCTGTTACAAGAATAGAGTGTTTTGTGTAAGCCACATGGTAAACACAAAGCAAAAACTGGTAGTATTTGCACAAATAGAAAAAGAAAGGATTCAAAGCACAGTAAAAAACCATCAAAACACAAAGAAAGACAGTAACAGCTGAAAAAAGAAACAAAAAAACTGCAAAATATCCAGAAATCAAATTATAAAATGGCATTACCAAGTTCTTACCTATCAATAATTACCTTGAATATAAATGAATTAAATTCTCCAATCAAAAACATAAAAAGGACTGAATAGATATATATTCCAAAAAACCTAACCATATTCTGCCCACAAGAGATTCGCTTTACTACTAAGGATGCATTGAAAGTGAGTATAAAGTTTTAACAACAAACAAGATCAAGCAGAGGAAAGAATTTCAGAGGTTAAAGGCAAGGCTTTTGAATTAACTCAGTCAAACATATAGAAAAAAAGAACAGGAATGAACAATCTCTCAGAGAAATTTGAGACTAGGTAAAGCAAGCAAATAAAAGAATCAGGTATCCTTGAGGGAGCAGGAGTAAAATCAAAAAGCATGGAAAACTTATTTGAGGCAGTAATTGAGGAAAACTTTTCTGATGTCATAAGAGATTTAGATATCCAAATACAAGAAGCTCATGAAACACCTGAAAGAGTTATGGCAAATAGAACATCATCAGGGCACATAAATACAAGTGACCAAAGTCAAAGTGAAGGAGAAAATTCTATATGCTGCCACAGGAAAGAAAAAAGTACCTTACAAAAGAAAATCCATCAGACTAAATACAGAAGAAGAATACCTCAAAACAATAAAAAGCCATACATAACAAACCCACAGCTAATGTAATACTGAATGGGGACTTTAGCTTTCAGAACTGGAACAAGAAAAGGATGCCCACTGTCACAACTTCAATTCAGCACAGTACTGGAAATCCTAGCCCAAAGCAATTAGGTAAGAGAAAGAACTAAAGGGCATCCAAACCCAGAAAGAGGAGGCCCAATTATCCCTGTCTGCAAATGATATGATCTTATATCTTGAAAACCCTGAAGAAACCAAAAAACTCTTAGAATTGCTAAACAAATTCAGTAAATTCTCAGGTTACATAATTAACTTATACAAATAAGAAGTGTTTCTATATACTAACAAGAGTCAAACTGAGAGTCAAATCTAGAACTCGGTAAGATTTATAATAGCTACAAAGAAAACAAAATACCTAAGAGTACACTTACCCAGGAGGTGAGAGATTCCTACGAGAAGAACTAGGAAAACACTAATGAAAGAAATCATCGGTGACACAAACAAATGGAAAAACACATCATGCTCATCATGGATTAGAAGAATTAACATCATTATAACGGCCACACTGCCCAAAGTGATTTATAGATTCAGTGCAATTCCCATCAAAATACTAACATCGCTTTTCAAAAATCTAGAAAAAATAACCCTGAACTTCATATCAAACCAAAAATGAGCATAAGTAGCCAAAGTAATCCTAAGCAAAAAGAACAAATCTAGAGGCATCACATTATCTGAGTTCCAATTATACAACAAGGCTATAGTGCAGTATCAGATGGTACGGGTGTAAAAGTAGACACATTGACCAATGGAACAGCATACAGAACCCAGAAATAAAATCACATAGCTATGATGAATTGATATTTGACAAAGTATACAGAAGCATACACTGTGGAAAGGAGGCTGTATTCAGTAAATGATGCTGGGAAAACTGGATAGCCACAACCAGAAGAAGTGAAACTGGATTCCTGTATCTCACGATATGTAAAAATTAACTCAAGATGGACCAAAGACTTAAATGTAAGAGACCTGAACCCCTAAAATTTCTAGAAGAAAACATAAGTAAAACTCTTCTGGGCATTAGTATATGGGCAAAAAATTTACGACTAAGACCCCAAAAGCAAATATAATACAGATGCAACAAAGATAAACAAATAGGACTTAATTAAACTAAAAATTTCTGCACAGCAAAGGAAATAATCAACAGAATAAATAAAACCCTATGGAATGGGAGAAGATACTTGCAAGTTATACATCTGTCAAAGGACTAATATCCAGAATCTGCAAAGAACTCAACCAAATCAGCAAGAAAAAAAAGAAAAAAAAAGAAAAGCCTAAATAATCCTATAGAAGAGTGGTTAAAAGACTTGATAGATTTTTTTTTTTGAGACAGTCTTACTATGTTGCTCTCGGTAGAGTGCTGCGGCATTGCAGCGCACTGCGACTTCAAACTCTTGGGCTCAAGTGGTCCTCCTGCTTCAGCCTTCCAAGTAGTTGGGACTACAGATGCCTGAAACAAAGTCCAGCTATTTTTTTTTTGTTGCAGTTGTTATTGTTGTTTAGCTGGCCCAGGCAGGGTTTGAAGCCACCCACCTTGGTGTATGTGGCTGGCACTGTAACCACTATACTACAGGCACTGAGCCAAAGACTAGATAGATTTTTTTCAAAAGAAGATATACAAATGGCCAAAACCACACACAAAAATTTAGTATCACTAATTATCAGGGAAATGCAAATTAAAAGTACAGTGAAATGATAACCTTACCCGTCAGAATGGCCATTAACAAAAATTCAGAAAACAACAAATGATGAGGATGCTGTCAACTAGAATGCTTATACCCTGTTCATGTGGATGTAAACTAGAAGAATCACTGGTGAATACTAGAGGAAAATACTGTGGATATCCTTCAAAAAATTAAAGTAGACCTGCCACTCAATTCATCAAACCCACTACTGAATGTCTACCCAAAGGAAAAGAACTCATTTGATAAAACAGAGACCTACATTCAAATATTTATTGCAGCACAATTTATAATTGCAAAGATATGGAATCAATCTAAGTGCCCAACAACTGATGAGTGGAAAAAGAAAATGTGGTATCTATAATATACAATAGAACCTCTGTAAGTTCACTACCCAAGGGACTGTAGCAAACTCGTTAACCTACCAAGTTGGTCACCATAAGGAACTAGGCCTGCTGTACTGACACATACATGTGGTGTGTGTCTAGTCTCTGAAAATTATGTCAACTTAAGGAGGTGGTCAGTGTAGGAAGATGGCCAACTATGGAGGCTCCCCCATATATGTACACATCATGGAGCACTACTCAGTCATAAAAAGGAATGAAATAACGTCTTTTGCACCAAGTTAGGTGGAAATGGAGGTCATTATCCTAAGCAAAGTATCTTAGGATGGAAAAGTAAATACTACGTGTTCTCACTTCTAATTGAGAGCTAATGAGGTAACCTATGGTCAGAAAGTGATATAGTGGGCATTGAACATTAACAAGAGGAAAGGTTAGGAGTGATTGAGGGATAAAAATCTACCTATTGGGCACAATGTACACTATTCTGGTGATGAGCACAATGTATGATGGGTACAACATCACACAATGTAACAAAATATACTTGTAACCCCTAAACTTTTCTTAGAAATTAAAAATAAAGGATAAATGTCAGTGAGGATGTGGAGAAAAGAGAACTCTCATATATTTTTGCTGGGAATGTCAATTAGTACGGAAATTATTGAAAACTCTAAGATGGTTCTTCCAAAAACTAAAAAATAGAAATACTATATGATCCAGCAATGCCGTGTTGGGAATTTGTATATATCTTTGGAATATATATACTTTGGTATGTATCCACAGGAATTGAAATGAATATCTCAAAAGACTATCTGCCCTCTCCTGTTCATTGCAGGATTATTCACAGAAGTTGAGATATGGAATCAACCTAAGTGTTCATCAACAGATGAGTGGATAAAGAAAATACATACAAGATAGGAGGAAGATGGCGGCCGAGTAGCAGCTTCCGTGTGGCTGGGCGCAGTGAGAGTTGGGAGAGAAGACCCCAGACATCTCTGGCCGGTGGGTTTCTCCCAGAGGCTTCCCTTTGGTGATATAGGAGGTCAGTGAGAGACTTCTGGACCCCATAAAGAGGACAGAAGCGGTGGAAAACTGGCAAGTGGTGGGTGTGTTTGTTCGGTCAGAGGCTGCCTGCAGCTGTAACCACAGCAGCAGCGAGATTGCAAGCAGGAAAAGCCTCACCTGGGGGCTGTTTTGGGTTTTTGGGACTTAGACACTCAATTGAACTGCCTTGGGAGATCTTGGGCCGGTGTGCGGATGATTTTGGTTGTTGTCTGGGGCCCCAGACTGAGCCGCCAAGCCAGAAAAGAGCTAATATCGTTCAGCTGTGGGCTGCCCCTGCGTGTTGCATCTCCAGGATCAGCCAGGAGACCTTGGGCAAGTAATCTAATGACTGAGCTGCCCAAAATGGGGATTGAGAGGTGGGCAAGTGCGGAGATCCGAGTGTTTGGTAGATTGACCAGCTGTGGCCCACAGGGACATAGGGGGAGACTGGACTTGGCGCACTGGATGGGCAGGCAGCCACGCTGGGAGAGATCCCAGGGATAAGTGCTTTCCCTGGAAAGCTTCTGCTTGGCCAAGGTTTATGGCTTGGAGTGTCTTTTGAGTGGGCTGAGGAGTTATTTGGGCTCCCAAGCCTGTCTGAGAAATCAGCAGAGGCCTCCAGTCCCCATCTCGTACAGCTGTATCAACTTTGTGATTAACATCTCATACTTCAGAAGATCACCTGTTGCCCAGTCATTACTTAGCAAGATATATATATTATTTGGTTTCTTGGTTGTTGGGTTTTTGTTTTGGGGGGTTTGTTTGTTTATTTGTTTGTTTTAATTTCAACATTTTTTCTTGGCATTTTTTTCTTTTTTTTCCCCACCATTCTAGTTTAAATACAATCTTCCATTTTTGCCTTCTTCAACAATTAGAATTTCATTTTTGCCAGTGTTTTTGTTCCTATTATTCCTCCCCAATTTTATCCCATAAGGGTTTTCGCTGTTTTTTTTTTTTTGTTTGTTTGAGTCACAGTATTTTTGTCTTCTCTCTCTACCTGGTGGAGGTGGGGTATTGTGTCTGAGCTGGCTGGCAAAGAGCTGTTGTCCTCAAGGGAATCACCCAACCCAGCACCCCCGGAGGTTGGGGGTCTTTAGGGTTGGGCCCTAGTAGCCTACTACACACCTATATTTCTCCTGTTTCTCTCTTTCAGTGCCTCTCTTCTTTTTGTCAATATTTCCTTTTACTTACCCCCTTTTCTTTCTCTCTCTCTCTCTTTTTTCTCTCTTCTTTAAATCTTTTTTCCCTTCTTGTTCTTCAATTTTTTCATCCTTCTGGTCTCGTACCAGAAGTGTTCATTAAACTTTAGGCCAGTGCTATAGTAACTTAAAGATCAAGAAGAAGTGAAAGGAAAATTAGGGTAAGGAAACAGGTACAAGAAAGCATTCATGAGGAAGAATCAGCAGAAAAATCCTGGCAACATGAAATCCCAGGCCAGAGTAACCCCTTCTAGGGATCGTGAGATAGCTACTGCAGAAGATTCCTCCTATAAAGAAATGTTAGAAATGACAGAAGGGGAATTTAAAATACAGATAAGAAAATACATATAAATAGACACACTATGGCCAACTATTTAAAATTGCACACGAACTTTATGGACACCCTGTGTATATTATTCATCCTTGGAAAGGAGGAAATTATCTCATTTGTAACGACATGATGAATGTAGAAGACATTAAGCTCAGTGAACTAAACCAGGTGCAGAAAGACAACTCACATGTGGAATATTAAAAAGTTGAACTCCTAAAATTACAGATAAGAATAATGATTATCCCATGCAATAAATGGGTTGTGGCCTTCACTATAGAGATATAAATTTGCCTCATATTAGGGATGTATACATTGGATACTTTTTCTTCATTCTAGAGATACTTTGCTAAGGAGAACCTGATCCAGCTCCATCCATGTAACTATGAAAGAAGAAAAGTCACCATCTTTCTTTAAGGCTGCATAATATTCCATGGTATACATGTACCACAGTTAAAAAAAAAAAAAAAGAATAATGATTATCTGATGCCTGGTTGGGGGGAAGGATGGAGTGAATGGGGAGCTGTTGGTCAAAGAGTACAAAGTCTCAGATACAC
>CAUYRH010017386.1:0-22927 GCA_963574655.1 Perodicticus potto
GGAGGGAGAGTGATTGGTGGGATCAAACCTATGGTGCTTCTTATAAGGGTACAGGTGAAACCTACTAAATGCAGAATATCATGTCTTAACACAATAACTAAGAAAATGCCATGAAGGCTATGTTAACCAGTTTAATGAAAATATTTCAGATTGTATATGAAACCAGCACATTGTACCCCATGATCGTATTAATGTACACAGCTATGATTTAATAAAAAAGAAGAAAAAAAAGACATTTGAGTTTAAATAGCACACAAAATAAGCAAATTTAAATTCCTTCAAAGGGAAAAAAGGACAAAATTCTATGACAAAAATTTCAGTGACAAAAACATCACTGCCAGCTGTATTGACTGCCCTACTCCTCCATACTGATTAAAAAGAGGAAAAAATAAAAGGAAAAAAGGGCATTTACTTTCCCTGAACTCTTAATTATTAGATGTGCAAAGAGCTGAGGGCACAGTGCTGTGTTTTAATTGGGGACAGTCCCTTCCTCTAAACATGCCTCAACTAGGAAGGCAGCAGCTGATGAGAGAATACACAGGGGACAATCCACCTGTTTTCAGTTGTGTTCAAAAACATGCATTGCTTTTGTTGTTCAAAGCATTCTGTTTAAAGAAACTAGCTATTTTTTGGAGGAAATCTATTGTTTATTGAAAATCAAAGAAATTCACTGTGTGCCTATGTTGTGTATAAGGCGCAATGGACAGATATCATAAAATCTTATTTTTAAAAATCTGGAATCGCATATCAGTGTTGAGAACATTGGATGTATGGGTATATGGTGAAGGGCTCAGCTGCTACTTGGACCTTATTAACAAATGCAAATAATGTAGCCTCATTATTTGTACCCATATATTAATCTGAAATTGAAAAAAGTACAAGGAAAAAAGAGAGAGAAAAAATACTAACAAACTGGAAAAATGGAATCATATTTTATATTTAGCAACTTTTTTCCTATTAACTTTATCATGAGTGATTTTTAAATTTTCTTTAAGTAGAGATCTAAAATTAAATTGTAAGAGCAAATTGGAATTCCCCTCGCTCTACAGAAACTAGAACTAAAGCTAAGTAAAGTGACTTGTTCATGAGCTTATGACAAAGTAATACCTATGCTACCTAAAATTCAACAATACTTACTATCAACTCAGCATTGTTACATGAGCATCTCTTACAAGGAGAAAGTCAGTCACTCTAGTCCCTAAATAATTCCCTTGAGCACAGGTGAGTTTGCACCTTGGTGACCCTTTGCAGATAGGTGGCATAAGACAGCTTCAGGTGAGCCCCTGGGTGGAAGTGCTTAGTGAGAAACACCCACAGCTGAGCCACTCACCCCTCTTGGGTCACTGGCAAGGTTTGGAATGGCCGCTTCTCCATCAGCCTGAGTCCCATGGTGACAGATGGGGAACAGAGCCCCAGCCCAACTGTCAAGTGCACATAGCCTGAGGGGAAAGTTACCAAGGCTGTGGAATTGTCGCTATCACAGCACACCCTGCCCTAAGTGGACCACTGCATACATGTTACTTCATTTATTTTCATAACCAGCTCATAAGTGTGGAGTGCTTATACTAATTGTAATGATGCAGACAAAAGAAAGAAAGAAAAAAGAACCATTTAGGAAGAGAGAGAGAGAGAGAATAAATTGTCCAGCTAGGAAATGCCAGATCTGTCACTCTAAATGTGGCCTTAATATCATCAATTTTCTCTTTGCTTATCAGTGAATATTATGGCACATGCTTGTGAATTTCAGTGATAACCACAATTTACTATGTCAGAAAAAAATGGAAGACAAAGGAAAGAAAAGAAGTTAGGAAGGAAGGATGGAAGGAAGGAGGGAGGGGGGAAGGGAGGGGGGAAGGAGGGAGGGAGGGAGGGGGGATGGAGGGAGGGAGGGAGTGGGGAAGCCCCATTTACTCTGGGTTCTGCGGCTTGAGGAAGCAGCAATCACTAACACGGAGCTGTCATTTTCCATCTGATTCCTGTCTCACAGCGGTAAACATGCCGGGGAGTCAGGGAGTAATGAAAAGACTCTGCTACGAAACTACTGGTTCTAAGACTAACGATAAATCAAGGTGTTTCCTTAGACTATCTTCTAAAAAAATGAGAAAAGTGTAGATTAAGGCAAACCTGATAGGTATATAGTGAGCGCTTTGTGGTGCCCTGAGCTGAAAATGCAGAGCCCTGATGAAAGACGTCAACAAGCAGGGGTCAGAAGAGACTCTCAGAATCAACCTAAGGATTTAAGGTTAAAGCACAGGATTATATGCAGACACAGGCTTTTAAACCACCCCCATAAAAAGAGAAACTGTTTTCATCTTTCTTATACTGACATCTTCAGAGTAATTACAGAAGGAAAATACATTATTTTCTCTCGTTCAACATATTGCTCTTTGAAATTCATATGGGTTTTCTCTGACAATATTTCCAGCCCCGCACTCTCAGCACAAATAAACACGGGAACCACCACTTGTATTGCTTTAATTTTAATTTTATTTTTGAAAATATCTTTTATTTTCTTGTAGGATGAAGTCAAACAGGATAAAAATGATAGAAAGAGCAGGAACAAGTCAGAACATGGAGAGGAGAATAGGCATCCCGGATGGGCTAGTCAAGTGCGGAGCAGAGCAGAGAAGGGACAGGTCCTGCGGGCTGCGTCAGGGAGCCTGGGGGAGAAGGGACAGGTCCTGTGGGCTGAGTCAGGGAGCCTGGGGGAGAAGGGACAGGTCCTGCGGGCTGCGTCAGGGAGGCTGGGGAAGAAGGAATGGCTCCTGCGGGTTGTGTCAGGGAGGCTGGGGAGAAGGGGCAGGTCCTGCCGGCTGCGTCAGGGAGGCTGGGGGAGGAGGACCGCGTCCTGTGGGCTGTGTCAGGGAGGCTGGGGGACAAGGGACAGGTCCTGCGGGCTGCGTCAGGGAGGCTGGGGGAGAAGGGACGGGTCCTGTGCGCTGTGTCAGGGAGGCTGGGGGACAAGGGACAGGTCCTGCGGGCTGTGTCAGGGAGGCTGGGGGAGAAGGATCAGGTCCTGTGGGCTGTGTCAGGGAGGCTGGCTGAGCAGCAGAGCGCACAGAGTGACCAGCCAGGACCTCCCTATTCAGTGTGGGATGCTGACAACTTTTGGGAGCCACATGGAGATCAATTATAACACTGTGATTGACGGTGGGAGCCTTGAGCCATGTGGTATCACCTTGACTCTGGAGGGGCCAGAGCCTTAGGTTAGATACACGGGGGTGTCTGCCACAGGTGTGACCCCCAGTAAAATCTCTGACCTGCTGGGTTTGGCGATATTTCCTGGCTGAAAATGCCCCTGAGTGTTGTCAAACATGGCAGGGAGAGACGTCAGTGGTGTCTGTGTAACTCAGGGTGGGGAGGAAAACTGGCAGCTCCACCTCTGGTCTCTCCCTGCCCTGCCCTGCGCACCTTTCCCAGCTGCCTGTGATCTGCAGCCTTTAACTGGACCACATTGTATCTGAACATAGCAGGTTAGCTGAGTCCTGTGAGTCCTACTCAATCCTTGAACCTCAGGGTTATTCTGGGGTCCTCCAAACTAGAAGATATGCCAAGATTCCACCTTTTCCTCCAGAAGTCGCTCTGTTTCTTCACCACCCGCTGTTGGGACCATGCGGCTTTCCCCAGGAGCAGAAGGGACAGGGTATGTTTGAGGAAGGGAACAACAATAAAAAATTTCTGGCTATCTCTAACAGTAGGATCAAAATATTTCTGATTGTATATGAAGTCAGCACATTGTGCCCCATGATTGCACCAATGTACACAATTATGATTTAATAAAATTATTTTTTAAAAAAGTCAAAACAATTTACATGCTGATATCAACTGCATTTTAGTAATTTCCTTTAAAACAAATATTTTAAAAATAAAAAAATAAAAAAAAATAAAAACCTTCTGGCCCATAGAACATATTTATAAGATTCCCAGAAAACGTCATTTTCTAAGAAACCTAATAAATACATTCTAGGTGTTATGGCATATGCATATAGGCTTCAAAATATCACTGAAATAAAAACCACAAAGCACGATCCGAGGCAGTGTGGTGCCCCACAGCCCGTGGGTGTTCCTGTGGGCCAGCAGGTGTCCGTGATGTGATGGTTCTGCGTCCTTAGGCAGCAATGCATTGGATGTTTTGGGAGCTGGAACATAGTCAGCCGATCCGCAAGGGCCATAAACTGATTTCCCTTGAAGGTTTACAAGTTCCCTTTCCTCAGGTGAAAAGGACAATTTCTTGTGTAGCCTCCCTGGTCCATGCCAGATGAACATTTCAACAAGCCCGACTGAGAAGCCTCAAGTTGCCTGCACCATTTGGGGGCTGCAGAGAGGCCCAAGCGCCCACGAGGGCGGGCCATCTTGGATTTGATTGTGTTTATGGGGTTTGGGGGTCGGTTGCTTTCATTTTAGTACAAAACATAACTCATTATCAAAGACATAAAGGAATCAAAACACTTCATTGACAATCACAGCAGAGGATGACATGAAAGGCAAGTAGATAAAAAAAAAATCTTGATCAATATGGGACTGTGTGTGTGTGTTGGAAAAAAAATATCTGAAAAGAGCACCTTCCCTGGCAGCCGCCAGCCCACATTCAACATGGCATCCACCAGGCACACATCCATCCGACGTTTTTGAGGCCAGTACAAAGCGGACTGACACAGACACACATGACATTATTTTGTTTAGACTTTGAAAGGGCACTTCATATATATTGGAGATAAAAAGCCATTCTGAAGTGCAGTCTCTCGGGGTTGCTGAAATCAAACCAAGTGCATTGAAGAGCGTGTAAAAAGGAAGACGGAAAGCACCTTGAGTTTGCGGCCAGTCTCAGGCTCTCTTCTCCGTGACATTTGTTAATTTTTTATACGTGCATTGATCAAATATCTATCATTTCGATCTGTTTTCCTCTGGGGGTAGCAGTCTCAGGTCTCTTCACACTGAGCCCAGGAAGGAGCTTGTGGAAGGGTGACAGGCGGGAGGTGGCTCATTTTTCTGAGTCCCAGTTGTTCCCTGTGCCATGTTGCTCTCCGACAGGACTTAACAAAGACCTTGTCCTTCATAAGTGACAGGGCTGTGTGCAGACAGAGCCAGCTGCCCCTGCCCCTCCAGCCCTGAGTGGAAGCCTGCAGGATTCCTGGGTTCCTTCCTAAACTCAGACGCAGTTCTGTCATGGAGAGCCACCACCTGAGTGCACAGGAAAGGGACTGTCCTCCGCTTAGCAAGGTACATGAGCATTCACAGGATTCCCTGAAGAGGAGCAGGCTGTCCCGAAGCCACCTGTTTTTTCAACCTACAATGGAGAACTTCATGTCACAATAACTTAGAGAGTTATTGGAAAAAATGTCATAAACTTTGGTCTGGATCAATTTTACCTTGGGACAGTAGCTTCCAAACTATGACCCATAAACCAAAACACAGTCATGCTGATGTATTTGTGAACTGCCCTTTAATTTCACGACACTGGCAGAGTTGAGTGGCTGTACAGAGACAGCATGGCCTTCAAAGCCTGAAATATGTCATAAGTTACTCTCTGAATCTATATAGGAAAGGCTTCCCGATCTCTGTTCTATGACATACGTATCCAATCAGAAGGTTCATATTGGTGTGAGTTTAAAAAATAAAAACAAAAGAAATATTGTGAATAATATCGTGAATAGATTTAAGTGGAACTTAGGTGAACGTTAACTATATATGTGATATATATGTATATATGTAAGATATATAGATATATAAAATGGTATGATCTTGATTACATTAAAAATAGACAACCAGAAAACAACAAGGAAACCAGATAAAAAGAAAACGAAAACCCAAAAGGAGATATTTGAAATTTATTTTCATAAGGTCATGAAGAATGTGAGAAATTAATTTTTAAATCAGAAGGCAAATAAAAGGTAATATTATCTAAAAACATTCAATACTGAGAATTTTTGGATTACTTACAATGTATTAATGTTAGTCCTTCACAGTAAAGGCAGCATCTGTGGCTTTAACACACCTCTGTGTTTTCACTCTCTCTGCCTCTCCTCTCCCCTCTATAACACTTCTCTGATGATTTGGCACAATTTCTCTCTCTTTGAGAAACATAAGGTTTTGGATCTATTGACAGGGCATGCATTATTTATTAACTTGCACCGGGAGTCATTTTGCGGTTGGCAAGCTTTAGAATGCTGCACAAATTATCATACCTCCAGTACAGGGCGCATTACTTCTTAGCAGTTCGTGACAGATAAAAACATTTAGAGGCAGCCTTCTTTTCTGATGGTTGGATGTGGAAAGTCTAACAAACTGCTTGTTTCATTCACAATTTTCCCTCTGTCCATGCAGCAAGGACTTGAGTATTAACATGAAGGCTTAAAAGTACATGAGCGTTAATGTCAAACGACTCTGTAGACCCACGGTGAATGATTATTATAAGTCAGTTAGGGGAAAATAAAAAGATGTTCCAAAATATTAGGTAGTTCTGTAAACTTTGGCAGGTGGTCTATAATGATAAGTCACAAAATCGTTGTGAGGTTACACAGTTCTCCTGTGATAATTGATTACAAACAAAACTAACTCAAAGCATTGTGCCTATAAATGCGTTCCCTGTTTTACGTGTCTGCTACGACCCTTTAGGGAGTAGTAAGAAATGTACACCTTTGGGACTTCATTTGTAACAGATGACAGCTATTTGAAACAAGCTTTGTATCAGATGAATTGAGCGTGCTGTATAATAGGTGAGGATTGATATAGTATGTAGAGAGCGTGACTGGGGTTGGAGCGGCAATGGGGGAAATACAGGGATAAAATTATAATTGAGAGATGGCTGAAGAGAGAATAGAGTGTATCTCAAGCTTAGAAATGAAATTGTACTAGTGGGGAAAAAACATTTGAATTTGGATAGACTATTTTCTCTCTTCACAGGTAAATATATGATCCAAATTTTCCATTTAATCATAATTTAGCAGTGTTTCCTTTACTGTATTACAGTGACTAGAAAATAGTTGACCTAATTTGACGGATGTGTTTAGACGGCTTTCTTTGACGAGCTTCGGTATAAAAGTCGTGAAAGATTATTTAAACTCACTGTATTGTTTCACTTTTATTTTGGTTTTAAAAAGAAACCAGTAGAACACAAATGCAGGATGCATATTTAGAGTCTTTGAAAACAGACAATAGTGGAAAATGAATACTACTTTTAAGGAAGCAGTTTAAAAATTTTAGTCTGCCAAGTATAATTTAGGTTTGATGTTATGTAAAAATGTCTTCATGATTCACGGAGTTTTTAGAAGCCAGTTACCTTAGTGATTTTATTTATCTCTCGGATACTGTCTGACATTTGAAATGCACTTGGGTACACCTGCTGGGAGTTGCTAGTTTCAAACTACAGGAAATTGAAAGCAGGCTGTTTCTAGGATATTGAATTTAAAATTCTTTTTCTATTTTGACAAGTGATGCTTAAGTAGTGTGAGTAATATCACTGTAAAATTTTGTCTGAATATTTAGAGAAGCCTCCCATTAAAATCAGCATTCTTACACTGATATTACACACATTTAGATATATTTACATAAGAATACACAAACACACACCTTTGTAAAATAATGGGCCGGTGCTATGAATCCAGAGACCAAATCACACCTGAATAAAGCCAGATTTATCTTATGAAAAGGGAAACCTGAAAGGTACGATAAACTCAGATTACATTTTTACAGCTAAAATAAGGGAAAAAAATTAAATGGTCAAAGATCATCAAACTAAACCAACTTAATGATCTTAATGAGTTGCTAATATCTGCTTTATTTATATAAGCTCTACTCACTCATAAAATGAATTTTTAAAATGCTCCCAAATGAAGACGTCAAAAATGTGCTTTATTTAAACCAGGGTATAGCTGGGAGGTGCCTAACTCTCCTTCCTTTTCCAACAAAAAAACCAGCCTGTGGCTCAGTGAGTAGGGTGCCGCCGGCCCCATATACCAAGGGTGGTGGGTTCGAGCCCAGCCCTGGCCAAACTGCAACCAAAAAATAGCTGGGCGTTGTGGCAGGTGCCTGTGGTCCCAGCTACACGGGAGGCTGAGGCGGGAGAATCGCCTGAGCCCAGGAGTTGGAGGTTGCTGTGAGCTGTGTGATGCCACGGCACTCTACCGAGGGCGATAAAGTGAGACTCTGTCTGACGCCACGGCACTCTACTGAGGGCGACAAAGTGAGACTCTGTCTCTACAAAAAAAAAAAAAAAAAACCTGGAGAAAAACCAAAAATAACCAGTTACATTTTGACTACAATATCTAAAGCAGAGTGGTGGAGTCCAGCTGTGGGGAGGCAGGGAAGCCGTGGAGCAGGAAGACTCTGGATGGCCACCTGCTAATGTAAACATTCACGCTGAAACTCCTCTTGAGAATGAGGTACACCTTGGCATCTTGACCACAAGGAAATCAAGGCTTTTATTGTAAAGAGCCAGTTTACAGCATGCTAGTGTTCATACCATTTATATATTAGACATGATTTTGTTCTATTTAAAGTAATAAATCCTTTAGATGTGAATATCAATAGTACTTTATAATAATTAAAATGGTAGTATAAACACCATTTAATGAACTCTATTTACCAACACAAAAAACAATTTAGTAAAAAAGAATGATATGCTTTATATTTTTGCAAATCTCTGTAATGTTTAATTTGATGAAAGACAGCTGGAATCTTACGTTTGCTTCTTGAGTCAATCTGTTATAATACATTGTTTTGTTCTAAATACATGAAGACAACGCAGTCTAACACACATGCGTAGCTCAGAACGGAGCCCCTCGCAGAAGAACTGAAGGTCTGAGAGAGTGAGGCGGGTCCTTGCCGTGCACTGTGGGCACTGTTGCCCTGGCTAAGTGAGAATACACACACAATTGATTCTCACAACTTGTGGTTGTTATTTTTTACAATGTCAAGGTGACACCAAATTAACACATCTTAGAGGAAATACAGTTTCCTGAGAACCTCTGGTCACATTCTCACAAATTGGTCAATACTAACCCTTGCTTTATGCTTGTTTATGTTTCAAGGCACACGATTTAATATGAATTTTTGATTCCTTGACACTGAAGTCACGGTCAGCGGCCGTCTAACTCACGCCCCCGTGAGGCTGGTACGCACCTGTCTCCACAGGTGCCTCCCAGCCTCCCTGCGCTCAGGATGCTGCAGGGTATCTCAGCACTGCTTTTCTAGACATCTTAAGCATCAAAATCATTAACAAGCCTCCCACAATTACATGAAAAACAGGGCACAAAATAAACTGCAAAAAGATGACTCGTTTTCAGTAATAGAGTCACAACCAGAAGGCAAGGCATTGCCCTGTTCGACCTGATATTGAAAGGCTATGAATGTTTTCCACAGCTCTGAGCATATCTGTGATCAACCACAAAAGAGCTGTGATTGATTCAGGAGTTATTAATAAATTTTAGTGATTATGTGGATCCACAAATACAGAATTCATGAATAATAAGGATTGTGTATGTATATATCTTATTTGTTTAAAATATAAACATATGTATTTGTATTATATGTTTTAAGAAATTAAAAAACAAATACCTCATCATATATATTATATGCATACCTTTATGTGTGTACTGGTCTCCTTCTAGCTCCTTAAAATAAGAGAAAGCAAAGCATATTTTCAAGGATTTTATCTAAATTAATAATGATTTTTAAAGTCCATAATATCAATACCCCTGAGAAGTTTCTGTACAAAATTTAACAAGAAAGCCTAAACTGATGAGCCCTAAAAAATATCAATCAGTTCTTATGCTGAATTTAAAGGAAGTTCAATGTGATTGGCCAGTTCTTCAATCGAAATCAAGTCATGTGCTCATTGCCTGAAAACGTGTGTGGAGGACAAGCTGACAGAGCCTGGGAATGAGGGAGAAGCCAGGGAAAGGGGGGTCAGTGGGGAACATTGCCTAAGTGTCAGGCAGTAGATAAGAGCAGAAGTGATGAGAAAAGAATGAAGAAACTGAGGGAGCAAGTATAAAAACCACCCCGTTAAATACAGTGGGAGAAAGTACAATGAAAAAGAAAAAGAGTGTAGTCAGGGGGACTTTGGCAATTAGCTCTATGTATTCTTGTCAGGTTGAATTCTGACAAGAAAAGACACATCAATAATGCTATTCCACCACTGTTTATAGATGTTCCATGCAGAACAACAGCAAATTACGCCCCATATTCCAATAGCTTATTTGGTTATACATATAGATGTACGTGTATCATGGCAGAATGTTGACCATCTGGAACCTTCTAGTAAAATGCAAAGAGAAACATATGAAAGCTGTGCTGGACATAAACGACAACATTGACATTTTAATTTCAAGGGCTGAAAATAGTTTATGTATTATTGATTAATTTACTGGATGTCGAAACCAGGAAATACTTTCTCAATCATTTAATAAATTCATTTAAAAATTAACCAACCTCTCCTATTTTATTTGATTGTATAAAAGGGTGACAAACTTGCTAGAACTTACACTGCTATTTTTAACACTAAATATTGCTCCCTAAATCTTACCACAGAGGATTTGGATTGAGTATTACTGTTCAACCAGCAATCTGTTATGGGAAACCAAGACGCAGAAACCCATTAGCAGGTTGTGTCTCCCCATAGTCTACATTATAGGAAGCCTTTGGCCACTGTTATATTGTACATATGGCTCAACTGAGGTTTTCCCATTCATGAGAATGGAGGACACATTATCTGATTGGGTCACTGAAAATATTTTTTTACCAAAGAGTTTTATGCAAAGATATGAATGCATTTTCAGAGCTGTAACTTTGCTGTTTCACAGTGATTCTGCAGGAACAGATGACTAGTTGAATCTTTTAAATTATAATTGGAAAACTACAAAATGAAAAGTGATTTAGGATTGTTTTAAGGAAAGTATTTCAGAACAGAGTGTGAATCCTGAAGTTGTCAAACGTCAATATTTTTGTCCAGCTTTCTGGATGATCGTCAAATTTGTCCATGGCAGTAATCAATGAATTGATTATAACTTGGATTAGAATTAGTTTTATTTCTTTTGCTGAGACAAATATATGTGTATATATGTATTTATATATATATATTTAAATATATATTTATACTGATTGCTTAGGTAAAGTCCCTCTTATAATTGTGTCTGCCCCCAAGAAGTACTCCGCACACTGTAACACCCCACCCCTCTCGTACCCCCCCCCTCCCCGTTCCCTCATTACCCTACTCCCCTCCTGGTATTAGATTATATCAGAATTCAGTACATTGGATACTTGCTTCTCCATTCTTGTGATTTTTTTATTTTATTTTTTTTGTTTTTTGTTTTGTAGAGACAGAGTCTCACTTTATCGCCCTTGGTAGAGTGCCGTGACGTCACACAGCTCACAGCAACCTCCAACTCCTGGGCTTAGGTGATTCTCTTATCTTAGCCTCCCGAGTAGCTGGGACTACAGGCGCCCGCCACAATGCCTGGCTATTTTTGCAGTTCGGCCGAGGCTGGGTTTGAACCCTCTACTTTCGGTATATGGGGCCAACGCCCTAATCAATGAGCCACAGGCGCCGTCCCATCCTTGTGATGTTTTACTAATAGGAGTGTGTTCTAACTCAATCTCAGAATGCATTCTTACTAAACTATATATAAGCTTTTTTCTTTCTTTTTCTTTTTTTTTTTTTTTTGGTAGAGACAGAGTCTCACTTTATGGCCCTCAGTAGAGAGCTGAGGCATCACAGCTCACAGCAACCTCCAACTCCTGGGCTTAAGTGATTCTCTTGCCTCAGCCTCCTGAGTAGCTGGGACTACAGGTGCCCGCCATAATGCTTGGCTATTTTTTGTTGCAGTTTGGCCAGGGCTGGGTTTGAACCCACCACCCTGGGTATATGGGGCCTGCACTTTACCGACTGAGCCACAGGCACCACCTGATATATAAGTATTTTTTTTAATTTAGGCATGCCAAAGAATAGGAAAGAGTGATTATTGATTGATACATATAAAACTTACTTGCAAGAAATAAAACGAGTATTTTAGAACATACTCCATTTTTTTTTTTACATTCACAATATTATGTAAGCATTTTAAAGTATTTACAAAGGCTTGGCACCCGTAGCACAGTGGTTACAGCACCAGCCACATACACCGAGGGTGGCAGGTTCGAACCCAGCCTGGGCCAGCTAAAACAACAATGATAACTGCAACCAAAAAAATACCCAGGCTTTGTAGTGGGTGCCTGTACTCCCAGCTGCCTGAGAGGCTGAGGCAAGTGAATCGCTTAAGCCTAAGAGCTTGAGATTGCTGTGAGCTGTGATGCCACAGCACTCTACTGAGGGCAAGATAGTGAGACTCTGTCATAAAAGAAAAAATGTTTACATAAAAACCTCCCCAGAATGTTGGATTTGTCATTCATATTATCCAGAGGGCATCTGATTTTATTAGAGTATGGTATATTAGTTGGGGCAGCACTATTTGCTCTAACTGAAAAAAAAAAAAACTCACAAATGCCAATGGCTTCAGGATGAAAAAAAAACTTTCCTTCTCCTCTATAGTTGGAAACAGATGATCTTGATCTGCAAAGTAGCTCTCCCCTAAGAGGTAATTCAAAGACCCAGATTTTTTTCCATTTTGTGGCTTTGTCATCTTCACTTATCTTCAATATATCATCGGGAGATGAAAGCTTAGGAAAGAGTAGTGAAACGTCTTGATCTCCGGGGCAAACACACACCACCTCTGCTCAGACTCCACTGTCAGAAGCAGCTCAAATGGTCCTATGTCGTTACAAGGGAAGCTGGAGACTGTATTTCAAGTTTGGTTGCTCATATCTAGCAAGAACTCTGTATTACTGCACAAAAATATTTGTTGGTATGGTGAAGTTAGATGTGTTTGTTTCAAATGGAAATGTAAAATTTTAAGGTGGAACTTGAGGTCACCATAGAAATGGAATGTTACACAAAAGAATAAGGGCATGACACAGAGGAGTTGCATTGACCTATAAATGATTTGGGCTCTGCCTGCTCATCCCTCCTTCTCCCCTAACTCCTGGTGACTACTGTCTCTGTAGTTTTACCTTTTCTAAAATGTTATGTAGTTGGCATTATAGCAGAAACTTGTGTGTTGACCACCCAAGGCACCATAACAAACTGGTCACCAAACAGAGTTGGTCAACATAAGGAGCTAGGCCTCCGGTAGTGACATGTACATGGGGTGCGTGTCCCATCTACGCTACGTGAAACAGGTGGTCTCCCCTGCAGGGCAGTGCTCAGCTGTGGACAGTCTACTGAACCTAACCTTTAAGACCAGCTTCTCTCACTTCGTAATATGCGTTTCAGGGTCCTGCATTCCTAAGTATGGCTTCCTGGGCCATTTCTTTTTAGAGCTGAGCAATATCCCCTGTATTTGCACCACAGTGTGTTTATCCGTTCACCTACTTCAGAGCATCTTGGTTGCCTCCAAGTTTTGCTGTTTGTGGATGAAGTTGCTATAAGCGTCTGTGTGATGATTGTGCCTGCCTAAGTTTTCAAATCATTTGGGTAAATACCAACGCATGTGGTTGTTGCATCTTGTGTCGGGAGTATGTTTTCTTTAGTTTGCAAGAAAGTGTGAAACTGTCTTCCAAAGTGCCTGTACCATTTTGCATTCCCACCAGCAATGAACAAGAGTTCTTGTTGTGGCGGAGCCCGTAGCTCAGTGGGTAGAGTGTCGGCCACATACACTGAGCCTGACGGGTTTGAACACGGCCCCGGGCCAGCTAAATAACAATGACAACCGCAACAACAACAACCTAAATAACAATGACGACTGCAACAACAATAACAACAAGAAAAAATAATAACTGGGTGTTGTGGCAGGTGCTGTAGTCCCAGCTACTTGGGAGGGAAAGACAATCACTTAACACGAAGAGTTGGAGGTTGGCTTGAGTCTCTGTCTCAAAAATAAAATAGTTCTTGTTGCTCAATATCCCAGCAGCATTTGGAGTTGCAATTGTTTTGGATTTTTATCCTTCTAATAAATGTGTCCTGGCATCTCATGAGCGTAATCACAACGTCCTGAGGGAACATGAAGATGAGCATCTTTTCACAGGCCTATTTGCTGGGTGCATATTATCACTGATGTGGTGTCTGAGTGGGTCTTTTTCTCACTCTTTAATGTGTTTAAGTTTTAAAGTTCTTTATATAATTCACAATACACCTTTTGAAATTTTTTTTACTTCGATCTGTAGCTCTTCTTCACATTCCATCGATGGCGCCTTCACAGCGCAGGTGTTTTAGGACATTTTATGGGTTGCGCATTTGTTATTGTATCTAAAGAATCATCACTGCAATCATACAACCTGGTTCTTTGTTACTCTCCAAGAATTAAAAAAATAAAAAAAAATTAATAATATATACAAAAGCTAATTATGTAACCAAAAAAAAAAAAAAAGGAATCATGACCATTTCTAAGGTCATTTGGATTTTCTCCTACATCGTCTTTTAGGAGTTTTATAGATTGGATTCCTTTTTGGGGAAGATTTGTTACCAAGGGAACAAATAAATAGGAAAGTAACTGCTGAGGAGAAGTCCAACAATAACATCGATGAAGGGAACTATCTCCAAAGCAGCGGACTGCTGACGGGTGTCCTTGTGGGGGAGAGGATGGACCCTTGCCCGATGCAGGGAAGGGCTGTAGACATACACGGGACCAGGGCTCATTCAGCTCCGTGAACAGCAGGGATGCTGAGAATGTGGGTGCAGATGCCGGAAAGTGAATGGATTTGATAGTGAAACTCTGCAAAGTTCTATTTTGAAGCCTGATTTTCTCAGTGAAGAGAAAAAAGAGAATAAAGGTGGGGAAGTGCTGCCGAGAGTTTGGGCACTGAGAAACAGAGAGGGAGGGGGGTAGTACACAAGCTCGGGAAGCATGACATAGTCAACGTGAATCACTAGGGGCCTTTTGGAAGTTCCCAGGGATTAACTTCGAATGCAAATTCAGTTCTCATGAGCATCTCTTCAGCTGCTGTTGACTACTGGGACTCCAGCCTGGAGGTCCTGGATTAGCCCTGGTGTGGTACACTCAGTGAGGGCAGCGAGACAAGTCCAGGGAGTTGGGAGTGTAGGGAAGGAAGTGATTATACCGAACAACCAGGGGCTTTAAGTGAGGTGGTGAAGGAGAAGAGGCCAAGAGATGTAGCAGCAGCAGATGAGAGGAGCTGGATGGTCGGCACTGGGCTGCTGAAGGCCGGGAGCCACACTGTGGGAGTCGGTGGTTGAGGAGGTGAGGCAGGATGCTGAGAATGTGGAAGGTCAGGTCAGCCACTGGGGCTGCCGGGAAAGTCAGGGCAGGGCCATGGTGCAGGTGGGTGTGTGGGGGCCAAGGTCATCAGAGGGGAGAATTCCAAATAACTTTAGGATAGAGCACTGGGAAGATCATGTATGTGAAGATTTGAATTGTTTCAAATGTAAGATGCATATTTTGGATGGAAGGGCAATGAATCAGGAGCTGAAAACGTCAAGCAATGAGGGAGGGTCTTGGAGATAAGTGTGTGACGACCAGCGAGGAGGGAGAGACACAGTCAGGCGGGTGTGATGCCAGGCCGAGCGTTTCGGGAAGGAAGGGCCATGGTCAGACGGCAGCAGTGAGAGGAAGGATGCTCCACTTCTCCACACTGCCCAGTAAGGCTGTGAGGGCAAGAGCAGCCCCCACCCCAGAGACTACAGGGAGCAGAACTCAGCCCCGTCCACCCCCGCCAGGAGGTGAAGGGCCAGGGGTAGGATTGGGGTTGGGAGGAGCGAATGAAGAGAGACATGTAGTGACCTGACGACCAAGTATCATTCCTACAAGGGGGATTGTATTTGTTAATACATGGAGTCGAAATATTTAATTCCAAAGCAGACCCCTGGAATAAAAACAAATGAGGAACGTCAGAATTAATCAGTCTTTTTCTGGGTTATAGCACCCGTTACCCCTTCTCTCTCTGAACCTGAACCCGAACCTCTGTTTTTCTCAGCTGTTAATTATGTTATTCACTCACTTCTATTTACTGAGAACATACTGTCATCCAGGAGCTAACAATATGTTAGATAAGAAGCAGAGAAATATCTATTAACTTGAAGTCAAAAGTAAAACTTAACCGTAAAGCAAGCTAAGGAGTTCACACTGGGTTTGCAACAGCAGAACATTGTTGTGCAGTGTTTCGTGCCTGCAGCTTTTCCTCTGGCCTAATTAATATGTGTGGGTTAATAATGGGAATTCTGCTCCTTATTTTTTTTCAGACTGTGAGCCTCCAAACTATGAAAAACAAGAGTTGCACAAGGAGCACGTTTCCCCCCTTTACAATGCTCAGACGTCAAATCCTCACAAGTGTTATCACCGAGACCAAAACGCTCTGTGCCAGATAGTCATCACAGCAGTTCACCTGCACCTGTCACAGTGTCTTGAAAGTGTGAAGTGAGACATGTCACAGAAAGCACCAGGAGATACCAAGCATGATGAAAGGATCATTCTCCCCTTAATCAAAGTATGTGAAAAATAAAATGAAAAGATAGGAGAAAATGTGGTTTATACATACGCTGGAATATTATTCAGCCATAAAAAGGAACAAAATCCTGTCATTGGCAGCAACCTGGATATAATTAGAGGTCATTATGTTCAGAAGATAACCCAAGGACAGAGGACAAATGTTAAGTGTTCTCATTTATACATGGGAGCTACAAAAGTGAATCTAATGAAGATAAAGAATAGATTGTTGGTTACCAGAGGTCAAGAAGAGGACAGTGGGTATTAAGAGGTTTTGATCAATGGGTATAAATAAGACCTAGTGTTTGATAAATCAGTAGGGTGACTCCAGTTTACAACAATCTATTGTATATTTCAAAATAGAAATATAAAGAATAATTCGAATGACTCTAGCATAAAGAAAAGACAAATATTCAAGGTTATGGATAACGTTATACCGATTTAATCTTTAAAAATTATATTTATGTATTAACTTATCACATATACTCTGACAATGTGTACATCTATTATATATCAATAAAAATAAATATTTAAAAGAATTTAGATCACTAAAAAGAACAAAACAATAAAAAATAAAAATGTTTTAAAATAAACTTTTTTAAGGTTCACAATGCACTATGCTACTATAATAGCATTTTCGTATTTGTGAAATGATACCTCTCATTTTAGTCCGTCCAGTTATCAACTCCGTATATTAAGCACCAATTCTGTGCCAAATTTTGTGCTCAGATCTGAGGAAGGAAAAATAACTACTGAACACAACTTTGTAAAGGAGACTTCAGGTTTTGGAAAGGTACTCAAATATATATTTTAAGAGTTTTAACAATAACTACTTTTTTATAATCAAAACTGTCAGAGTGTGAATTTTAGAAAATGAGTTTAATATGTATGTATAATTGTTTTCAGCCTAGAATTATATATAAACTTGAAAATTGGGAATAACAGAAAGAAACTGCTTCATCCTACTATACTAAATCCATTAAAAGGTAATGATTTTAAATCATTAAAAATCTTATAAGGGTACAAGTGAAAATTACTAAAGGTAGAATATAAATGTCTTCATATAGTGATTAAAAGGCCATGTAGGCTATGTTAAATAGTTCAATGAAAATATTGCAGATTGTATATAAAGTCAGCACATTGTACCCCATGATTGCACCAATGTACACAATTATGATTTAATAAAAATTAAAAAAAAATAAATAATAAAAAAATAAATAAATAAATTGAAATAACTAAACATCTTCCTAAAAGAAAATTCCAGGGATAAATATCTTCATTGGCAAATTCCAACAAATAATTACAAATAAACACCCAAAAATAAAGAAAGAGAAAATACTTCCCAATTCATTCTTTATAAAGGCCAGAAACTACCCTAATACAAAAGGCAAACATAAGAAACTAAAAAACAAAATCGCTCATGAACACAGACAAAAAAATCCATACTAAAACATTTAACAGAAATCTAGCAACATATAATTCAACACTCATCCACTTGATTAAAAAATATATTATTTCTGGGCGGCACTTGTGGTTCAGTGGGTAGGGTGCCAGCCCCATGTACCTAGGGTGGCGGATTCAAACCCGGCCCCAGACGAACTGCAACCAAAAAAAAAAAAATTAGGCAGGTGTTGTGGCGGGTGCCTGTGTTCCCAGCTACTCAGGAGGCCGAGGCAAGAGAATCGCCTGAGCCCAGGAGTTGGAGGTTGCTGTGAGCAGTGTGACACCACGGCACTCTACCAAGGGCAATAAAGTAAGACTGTCCTACAAAGAAAAAAAAAAAGATAGACTGCTTGAGCTCAGGAGTTTGAGACCAGCCTGAGCAAAGGCAAGACCCTGCTTCTACTAAAAACAGAAAAACTAGCCAGTTGTGGTGGCACATACCCGTAGTCTCAGCTACTTGGGAGGCTGAGGCAGAAGGATCTCTCAAGCCCAAGAATGAGGTTGCTGTGAGCTATGATGCCACTAGCACTCTACTGAGGGCAACAGAGTAAGACTTTGTCTCAAATAAATAAAAACAAAAATTAAAGGCACCAAGATTAAAAGTTAAAAAAAAGTGTTATAGTAACAAATAAAATGCTCTTATATATATGGAAAATCCCAAGAAATCCACACACAAAAACTATTATAATCCATACATTTAGTAAAATCACAGCACAAACTTAATACTATACAAAAGTCAACTGCTTGCATCAATGTACAAAGTTATCATTTAATAAAAAATAATTTTAAAAGTCAACAGCATTTTGTGTTTCTATATATTAGCAATTAACACTCAAAAAATTAACAGTTTTTGTTGTTTTGGGCCAAGCATGGTAGCTCATGCCTCTAATCCTAGCACTCAGGGACGCCCAGCAGGAGCTTCACTTAAAGTTAGTTCGAGACCAGCCTGAACAAGAGCAGGACCTGGCTCTACTAAAAATAGAAAACTTGCTTTCAGCTTGGAAGAGGCCAAGGTGCAACGTTCTTCAGTCATCCCATATCTGGATTCATCCAGACCAGCTGCCTCCACCATGCCACCTAAATTCAACCCCAAGAATATCAAAGTTGTGTCCTTCAGGTGCACAAGTGGCAAAATCAGTGCTACGTCTGCCCTGGTTCCCAAGATCCACTGCCTGAGTCTGTCTCTAAAAAATGGCTAGTGATAACATCACCAACGCAACGGGTGACTGGAAGAGTCTGAGGATTACAGTGAAATAAACTATTCAGAATAGACAGGATCAGATTGAAGTGGTACCTTGTGTCTTTGTCCTGATCATCAAAGCCCTCAAGGAACCATCAAGAGATAGAAACAGAAAAATATTAAACACAACGGAAACATCACTTTTGATGAGACTATTATCACTGCCAGGAAACTGTGGTACTGATCGTTAGCCAGAGAACTCTCTGGAACCATTAAAGAAATCCTGGGGAATGCTCAGTCTCTGGGCTGCAATGTTGATGGCTACCACCTTCATGACATCATAGATGACATCAATGGTGGTACAATGCAATGCTCAACTAATTAAAATGTAAAAAGGAAAATATTTCAATAAAGAATCATTTAACATCCCAAAAATAAATAAATAAAAATAAAAAACTTAGCCAGGAGTGCTAGTATGTGCCTGCAGTCCCAACTGCTCAGGTGGCTGAAGCAGTAGGCGCTCTCTCTCTTTCACTCATTGTTGTTTTTGGGTTTTTTTGGAGACAGAGTTGCACTCTGTCATCCTGGGTAAAGTGCCATGACATCATAGCTCACACCAACCTCAAACGCTTGGGCTTAAGCCAACCTCTTGCCTTAGCCTCCCAAGTAGCTGAGACTATAGACAACTGCCACACCACCTGTCTATTTTTAGAGATGGGGTCTTGCTCTGGCTCAGGCTGATCTCAAACTCCTGAGCTCAAGAGACTCTCCTGCCTCAGCCTCCCATAGTGCTAAGATTACAGGCACAAGCTACCGTGCCTGTCCTCAGGAGGATATCTTGAGGCCAGGACTTTGAGATTACAGTGAGCTATGATAACTCCACTGCGCTCTATCTACCAGGAAGACAGAGCAAGAGTCTTAAAAAAAAGAAAAAAAAAGTATTAACAGTTTTTTCAAATTCCATTCATAATAGTATCAAGAATATTTTTAAAATGCTTAGAAAAAATTTTAAAAAGTACAGGACCTCTATACTCACAACTACAAAACATAGCTGAAAGAATTTTTTTTTTTAAATTAAAAGACATTTTATGTTCATGGATTGGAAGATTCTCTGTATTGTTTAGATGGCAATTTTCCCTCAAATTCATCTATAAATTCATTGCAATCCTTTATCAGACTCCTAGGTGGCTTTAAAAAAAAAAGAAAAGAAACTGGCCAGGCAAGGTACCTTACACCTTGTAATCCTAGCACTGAGAGGGCAAAGTGGGTAGAATGCTTGAGCTCAGTTCAGACCCAGCCTGAGCAAGAGCAAGACCATGTTTGTACCAAAAATGAGGGGAAAAACTAACAAGACATCTTGGTAAGTGCCTGTAGTCCCAGCTACTTGGGAGGCTGAGGCTAGAGGATCACTTCAGCCCAAGAGAC
The DNA here is from genome assembly GCA_963574655.1 of Perodicticus potto. NCBI lineage: Eukaryota > Metazoa > Chordata > Mammalia > Primates > Lorisidae > Perodicticus > Perodicticus potto. The sequence continues at coordinate 20,521 of CAUYRH010017386.1, forward strand.
TGAGTCTGCTGTGAGCTATGATCCCACAGCACCCCTCCCAGAGTAACAGAGTGAGGCTTTATCTCACACAAAAAAAAAAGAAAAAGAAAGAAAGAAAGAAAAGAAAGAGAAGGTAAGAAAAAAGGAAACTGACAGGCAAATTCTAAAATTCGTATGGTATCACAGGATAGCCAAAACACATTTTATTTTCTATTGCTTTTTTTCCTACTGACAGGATCAACCAATTATTAGGAGAAGGGGAGTTATTTTCATCTTTATTTTTTTGAGATAGAGGTCTCAATGTTGCCCGGGCAAGTCTTGAACTCCTGGGCTTAAAGCAATCCTCCCACCTCAGCTCCCCAAGTAGCTGGAACTTCACACTCAGCTGCCAAAACAATTTTGAAAAATCAAAGAGAACTCAGACAACCAAATTCCAAATTTAACTCTAAGGCTGTTAACAGTGTGGTAAGCATAAACATATATATTGATAGAAAAGAACTCAAGAGTCCAGATATAAACTCTTACACTTATAGTCAAGTGATCCGTATGACAAGGGTGCCCATAATTTGGTGAGAGTACTTTCAACATCAAAAAAGATAAACCTTACACCCTGACTTCACAATACGCACAAAAATTAACTCAACATGGTTATAAGCCTAAAAATAAGAGCTAAAACTACAAAATTCTAGATAGAAACACAGAAGAAAACGGTGTATGATTGGCTAGAGTTTTCACAGAAGTGATGCTAACTGCCCAATTCACAGAAGAGAAAAAAAACAGTAAAATGGAATTCCTCAGAAATAAAAAACAGTGCTTCAAAAGATACCATTAAGAAAATGCCATATTTGCAAATCACATACCTGATGAAGGGCTATAATCACATTTTTTTAATTTCTTAATGAAATCAATCATCCAATTTTAAAAGTTTAAAAAAAAAAAAAAGACTTTCACCAAAGAAATTATATGAATGCCTAGTAAGTACATGAAAATATGCTCAATATCATTAATTGTTAGGGAAAGTGAAACTATTGTATACCACTACATACCCATTAGAATGGCTAAATTCTAAATAACAGTAACAAGATTTGGCAAAGATATGAAGAAAGGGGAACATCACCAAGTAAGATATAAAATGGTACAGTCATCACAATGGAATAGTTTGCCAGTTTCTTAAAAAGTTAAACATAAATTTACCATGCAACCTAGCAATTCTACTCCTAGGAATCCACCTAAAGAGAAATGAAAACATGTCCACACAGAAAAAATGTATGTGAAGGTGTATAGCAGCCTGATTTATAACAGTCTAAAACTGGACACAAGCCAAATGTCCATTAACTGGTGAGTAAAAAAAATGTAGTATATTCGTTCAATGGAGTACTATCCAGTAATTAAAAGGAACTATTGGTATATGCCACAACATAGATGAACTTTAAACACATTATGCTAAGTGAAAGTGAGATGCGAAAGGGTACATTATTATATATTCTCATTTATATAAAATGACCAGAAATGACAGAAAAGCAGAAACAGTACTTGCCTAGAGCTGAGAGTGGGGGAAAGGGTTAACTGTAAATGGGGTACAATGGAATTTTTTAAAGTGATAAAGATGTTCTAATATTAAATTACAGTGACTATTACACAACTCTGAAATTTTTTTTAATTTTTTATTTTTTTTAGCATTTTTTTAAATTAAATCATAGCTGTGTACATTAGTGCATTAGTGGGGTACAACTGAAATATTTTCATCAAACTGTTTAACACAGCCTTCATGGCTTCTTAGTTATTGTATAAAGACATTTGAATTCTGCATTTATTAAGTTTCATCTGTACCCTTCTAAGATGCACCATAGGTGTGATCCCACCAATTACTCTCCCTCCACCAATTCTCCCCACTCCCCTCCCCTCCCGTGTCCCTTTCCCCATATTCTTGTGCTATAATTGGGTTATAGCCTTCATATGAAAGCTATAAATTAGCTTCATAGTAGGTTGAGTAACATTAGATACTTTTTCTTCCATTCTTTTTTTTTTTTTTTTTGTAGAGACAGAGTCTCACTTTATCGCCCTCGGTAGAGTGCCGTGGCGTCACACAGCTCACAGAAACCTCCAACTCCTGGGCTTAGTTGATTCTCTTGTCTCAGCCTCCCGAGTAGCTGGGACTACAGGTGCCCGCCACAACGCCCGGCTATTTTTCTGTTTTGCAGTTTGGCTGAGGCCAGGTTTGAACCCGCCACCTTCGGTATAGGGGGTCAGTGCCCTACTCGATGAGCCACATTCTTGAGATACTCTGCTAAGAAGAATATGTTCCAGCTCCATCCATGTAAACATGAAAGAAGTAAAGTCTCCAACTTTCTTTAAGGCTGCATAATATTCCATGGCACATATACATGTACCACAATTTATTAATCCATTCGTGGAATGACAGTGACTA